>JAPFFP010036815.1:0-15237 GCA_026153255.1 Solanum medicagineum | reverse complement strand
CCAGGGGACTACCTTTGCACTCTATGAAAAGCTCATCAGAAAACAGAAACTTGACAACTCGATTTCTACAGTCAACTACGACATAACAAGCATAAAGTCAATCCTTGTCTAGAATGACAACAAAATCAACAATATCCATCTCAACTAGGTTACTTATGGTATCTTTGTGATTGATGGAAATAATACAATCTCTACAGACTCTTTTAAATAAGAATTGACAAAAAAATAGGGGTAGAAAAATTAAAAAGTGTAATGACTTGAATATTGTACGACTTTATCAGAACTTGTTTATGACAAAATTTGGACCAAGTGTCATCTCAAAGGATACCACACAGCCCATGTGAGGTCACATGAGCCATGCGGCCTCCAGTGAAATGATACTTGGCCTCAAATTTGGGTATATGGCCTTGGAGTGGATTTTTGGTCTAAGGCACATCACACTTGGACCCCACATGGGCCATATGACACTTCACAAACCATGTGGACGGCAGTGTGATGGTCTTGAGCTTGAAAAACCACTGTTTGGAGCTAAGTAATGGGACAGGACCACTTCCATATCCTCCTGATTATAAGTATGGTGCATGACGCACCTATAAGCAATACTCTGCTAGACATGACTTTATAGAAACCCTAGTAATCTTGAACCTTGTGCTTGAATACCATGTTAGTTACACCTCCAGAGGTTACCATGGGCATGAGCGATACTCAAGAACCATTGTTTACTCCTAAGCAAACTACTTGATCTCATAACACATTCAAGTTACAAAAACTCTATGGAATAAAATAAGTAATTCTGGTGTCTTATGAATTCCATAAAATTAATCAAATAACCTTAGTAATCAACTCTTTATCAATAAGAACAGTTTTCAAACCAATGTCCACAAACATCAGCTTGTCTCTATCCATTAAGCCTCAAATAATTATGAAGGAGATAAAACAATCCCAAGGCTACCTCAAACTATTAAAAAAAGACAATCCTTTGAGTGCTGAAAGGTCTCGTCAAACTCTAAGAATGCTCAAAATATTCACGAATCACCTGTTGATGATTCCTAACACTTGTATTTGCATTATGAAAAGATGTAGTGTTGAATGATGTCGGTATATGTATTATTTGGTATGCAATAAGACTAATTGGAAACAGCATGCATTAAAGATACTCAAGAAAGTGTTAGCTAATCTCACATTAATATGATATAATAATTTAAAACAATGTAAACAAGGCTTTCATCAATTAATTTCTTCAAATCTCTTTATGCATATGAAATTCCATAAAATAGTATGCTTTTACTCTTAGGTAGTTTTTCTAATCGACAACCACCATCTATGAGCAAATAATGATTCAATGAATTGATTTCATTGCCACATCCATCCAACACCTTGCTAGATTAAAGGAGATCATATCATTGGATCCAAAAGTCCTCTTTTGGGAAAAGAGAGGTATAGCCTTTATCTTGTGCTGGATGAATATTTTGTGAGATTTGAGTTATTTATATTATTACCAAAATTGGTGCTCAATACTACTCCCAAAATAATGTTCTTACATGCTTAATTAAGTAAAATACTAAATTTATCTCATTCAGTCTCATTGGATGTTAACTTAAAACATCAAGATCAAACTTAACTCAAACATCATCATCATCATCTTTCATCAGATAATATAGTTTTAAAATTATTTACACCATATTTGAAAACCCTTTAAAACATTATTTAACTCAACACTGAATTTCATCAAAATGCATGAAAACATGCATCATCTTGAATTGAAAATAATACTCTACTATATTTGTGAAAGCCATCAACTTTACTCAAATTATGCTTAATCTTGATTTATAATAATACTTTATCTAATGCATGGAAACCATGAATCTCAACATCAAATAATGTTAGGGAGAGACATGATCATCAACTCAACTAGGGTTTTTGAGAAAGTAACTATGAATGAATATATAGAACTCATTAGAAGAATATTAACTTTAACTCCATGGAATTCAAAACGAGATTTTTACTCAACTCAATATTAATTCAAAATGGAAACATAGATGTGGTTGTGCGTGAAACAAACTCAATTCAATGCTATAATAGCCTTACATACCTGGAAAGATTGAAACTTTACTTGGAATGGTTAGACATTCATAGAATAGCATAAGCCCTGTCTCTTTCTCCTCTTCAATTAGATTTCAAAATAATCTATGTGATGTCGCTCAAACAGTACCTCTCACTTTGAGGATAAAGCGATTGTTAATAGTAAAAAACCTAACCGAAGTTGGTTTTAATCCCAAGGCAATATGGGCCTTTGTCACTTTGATTCACTAACAATCAATTCAAATATCAAATAACTCAATTCTAAAGGAAGGGAGGTTTTGCAATAACTGATGGAAAATTAAACTAACTACTAAAATGGAGAGACAATCAATTTGAAGACAACTTGAGAAATTGTGTTCCCCATGATTCACTATCTCAATCACCTCGGATTACACAACCTAAATTAGAACATTGCATGCAGGATGATAACTTAGATTTTTCCAACCTTTGGGCAAAGGTGAAGGTCGAATTTCACTATGGCGCTTGGCCGGCTACCATAGTGTGCCAAACTAACCGTTACCCATTATCCCAGTCAACCTCTCCTTGGTCGAGTTTGGTTTATTAGACGAGAATACATTAATTGAATTCTGTTACCCATTTTCTTTTCCTATTCATCAATACCTTGATCGGGATCATGACACTAGGCGAGTTCAACGTTGGCCACCATAAAAAAACCAAGCAAAGTGAAAGAAAATGGATAATACATTCAAAGACCCAAGTCAAGAAGTGCAAATAATCCGGGTTTTCTAAGTTAGCTACTCATGGTTCCCACAGCCCTAAGTTGTGGGGTTTAGCCACTCATGGCTTGGGTAAACAAATAATCAATGAATAAAGAAGACATCGTAGATTTCTTACCCAAGAGAAAATGAGGATCAACAAAAACCACTTTGCAATTACAATCACAAGCTTGAATAATGAAGCTAACCCACAGGTGAATCTAACCTCCAAGCTTGTGTCCCCAAATATAAACCCTAAAACTCTATCCTAAAACCTCTATGTACAATATGAATAGTGGATGCATGTTTCCTAAAACCCTAAAATATATTATTTATAGTATTTACAAAAAGAACCTTAATATAATTAGAAATTCTGGTCGGCTTCTGCTACGGTTTACAATTTTGACTTGTAGGGTGCCCTACGAGTCGTAATCAGGCTTTTGTTTTTAGCAATTGATATATTGGACTTCTCTACTATAATACACCTTTACGAGTCATAGTCTGGTCTACAACTCGTAGTGCCTTCTCGTAGTCCACTCTTCATTGCTTGGTCCAATTTTGATCAACACCGTTAATTGCTACGAGGCCTTCCTTTACGAGTCGTAGAGGGGACTACGACTCGTATCATGAGATCATATGGTTGAACTTCAAATGTTCATATTTTATTTTTGAACACTGTTAACTGATACGATAGAGCTCTATGACTCAAAGCTTGGGCTACGACTTCTAGTGGAGTCCGTAGGTCTTAAAAATCAATAAGAATCTCCAACTTTTTCCAAAATCAAGCCAACCTAGATTTTCTAGCAAAAACACATAAAAACCATAAAAGGTTGCATTGAGAACACGCACAACCCCATGTTTAGGCATTAAATGTGTTGTATTTTGACAGCACATCAACACCCTCAACTTAGAATTGTTGTTTGTCCTCAAGCGATGACTCAATCTAGATAGATAATAAAGTAATACATAGCAATTAACCCACTGGGATATACCATACTCCAATTCTATTCAGGTACCCGTAATAGCTTTTTCAAAACCTGATCATGTAGCTAATAAGCAAACCATAATATATTGATACATATGATAATCCATCTATGACAAGTTAAGGAGTATCAATAATTCACATTCACTGAACAAGTAAAATATTAACCATGCAATGTAAATGACCTCACAGAAAGAAGTCCCTTTTTAAAACTCAAAATGCTTTTAAAAGTTAATCATAGGACAGCGCTAGCACACTCAATCTCACAAATGAGATTCACACATGATGACCAATACCATAGGCTTGCCCATATACTCATAACTCAGACTATTGACTAATTGGATTAGGTCACTTTAAGACTTTATCGTCTTGTAACGTAGGCTCATGGGGCTTTGGTATGACATTTTGGACAATTGGTGACTAAGGGCCAACCTTGAACCACGTTTTTCAACACTTTCACCTTACTAACTCAATCACTCTCAACTTATTCTCCCTTTTTCTTCATTTTCAAGCTTTTCTGGGTATTTTCTCTTCATTTTTCAGCTTGTGCCTTATTTTAAAACTCATTTTGCTTTTTCAACTCATTCTAAGGCATCTTTTTCTCTTTTTGTCTCACCCGATACATGAATTTCTTCTCTTTCTTTTATTCCCAACTCACCACCACCACCTCTTTTTTGCTATTATACCACAACACAAGCCACCCTCAACTTAGGCTTTTAGACTGAGGTGAAGTACATAATATCCACTCCCCAAACTAGGTCTACTTATGGTAGATACTCTAAACTTACGGTTTTAGCCTCAATCAAGGTTCACAATGTTCAAGGATAGAATAGGGCCAATATCAAGGTATTTCACTAGATAAGGTTAGGATAATTAGGTATTAAGAAAGAAAAAGTTACATGTCAGGTTCAAACATTTGGAACAAGGGATAAACGCTTTCATTTGGTTGGTTATTTAGTCAAAAGATGACTAAATTAAAGAACAAGGGCCTAAGATCCCTTCCTAATCCATATAGTCTCTAGTCCAACTCAAAGTAACATGGCAAGTTCTGAACCAATACACAATGTATGTATACAACAAAATTAACTCACACGCACATGACATAACACAACATAGCCAACAAAGACTCAAAGATCATGCTTCAAGCTTCAAATTGACTTCACTTAATCCAAATAAACATTGCCAAACAATTCAAACATGCATGATTGGAACATAACTACTAATCAACAAAAATTTTCATGGGTACCAATTTTTCAATATATTTCATAAATCATAAAAATGACATACATACCAAAAAGTTTAACTACCATATACCACAAATATTATCTACAACTCTTAAACATGTTGGCTCAACAAAAAATAAAAATATCCATGAGGCAAAAGAACAGTGGCAAGAAAACTTCGAGATCAAAAATTTGGATAGTTATGGACTAAAAGCTAATCAAACTTCGCCCTAGTCCATAGCTACCCACACCCCCACAAAAAATAATGTACTTTGTCCTCAATGTACAGTACAAAAGAAAAAATAAGCATAAGGGGTCAAAAAAATCAAACATCTCATGGTGCCTAGGCACCGGTCTCTAGCTACCCCTGAGCATCTCCCTCCGAAGGGGTAATCCATGCCACATCCATACTGGATGAGCCAATATCTAACACTCGATCTCACTCTTGGGCTCTCCTCTACTACTCTTCTTCTCTCGATACCCGCGAGAGAAGACAAACTGCATCCTCGTCTATCTCCTCAATAATCTCAGAGGTCTTCTGGCGCGCTGGCCACTCCTCATCATCATCATCCTCAATGGGTATTTTCCTGGGATCACACGGTGGGCATCCTTCCACTGGGCATCCTTCCACTCACACATATCAAATGGCGGCTCATCTATAGGTGTAGGATCAGGAACTGTGATCAGAGCCTCTGATGATTTAATCAAGTCATCCTTGAACTTCATCAACTCCTCACGAAAGGCTGACAGGTCTACTTGCCGGGCCTCGACTAATCTCTTATGTACTTGTTCCTCCAAGGCATCAATATGGGCATCTATCATAGCAATGTGCTGATTATCTATAAGAGTGGTAAATGCCTTGCATTGCTCCTCCAATGCCTCTACGGTCAGCTGGAACTATGGCTTGATCTGTTGCATTAGCCGAGACAAATGACCCTCAGTCCGTGATAATCTCTGTACCAATAGCCTGAAAAGTAATAACATATACAATCGAGATGGCTGAGGAAGGAATCTATGATGTAGATGGCTCTGATGAAGGTGCAGTTGTAGTGGGACCTCTATCAATATCAACTGTCACAGGCTACATTGGTCCCCCATCAGTAGTAGCAGCTGGGGTAGTAGTAGCAGCAGCTGCCAAACCCTCAGCCTGTGGCTCTAGCATGAATGTCTCGGGTATGGGAGGTCATGCCCGCTGGAGAGCTACTGGGTTCTCATCATTCTTTATCAGACTGGGATTTACAGTGTAGAGGGCCACGACCATGTGATCTATGTGAAGCGATACCTCCACCTTTTCCTCCATGCATAGTCCATAGATCAACACCGGGAATCGCATAGATGTGGTCATCTTGAGCACCAACTCATGTATCTTCTCTGCTATGAGTCGTCTCCAATTAATATCATAACCAGCTAAGATGCTGGTTGCCAAAACAGCTCGCTCTAATGTATGAACATTATCTGTGAAAGTGGGTCAGATGCGAGACTTGATAATAGCCCACCAAAACATGGCGAGAAAGGAGAGGGAAGATTTTACTATTGACTCTGAATGTGTCATGATCCATGTAGGATCTGGACCACACTCAGCGATATGACTAGCAACCCATCTCAAAAGCTCAGTCCTCTGACCCACATTCTTGGCAACAACAACTTCTCTAAGCTACCTAATCCGAAGCTATAGAAGGCTGTTTTAGGTATGTGGGACCAAACTGTACATGGTGGATTGTCTCCTCAAATATGTTGACCCGGGACCTGTACCTCTTGCAATTTGGGCTCCTTGAGTTATTTCTTCTTCTTGGGAAGATCCTGTAAAATGGTCATTGCATAAGCTGCATAACATTCACACACTATGAACGGGGGGTACTTGCCCATCTTATCAGTCAACCACCTGAGACCATGTCGCCTTATGTCATCCTCTAATCTGGGTACATGGCTAGTCCTGTTTCAATCATCCAGGGCTTCTCATAAATTGATCAAACTTGCTTCCCCTGCCCCTTTGGTTCTAATCCCTTGTCATATATTTGCTTCATCCCATCTACACCCCATCGATGACACTACGGATCCATATAGAAATAGATGGGGTGATCCATTACTCGGCATCTCCTCTCTCCTGGGTGCCTCCTCTAAGTCATACTCCGTGTGTGAGGAAGTCATATGTGGCATGCTCTTATAAGACCCATCATCATGTCCCTCCTCGTCAGATTAAAAGGTACTAACTACCTGCACCTAGGTCTGAGTAGCTCGTGCTCTGAAGCACCTATGCATCTGGGTCAATACAGACGTTGTGGACCTCATTATATCCACCTGAATGTTCATTATCCGAATCCTCGTCCACAAGTCTTATATTATTAAAAGATCTTATTGTTGCACGTCTAATTTTTGGAACCATGATATTTGAAAATAATCGCAATAAAGCATCATTAGCCCCAAAAAGCTCAACAAAAGGAAAGCAAAATACAAGAAAAATCAAAGAAAAATGTACAGGATTCAATTGCTGATAGAAGATACGAGACCCTGGTATGACTCGTAGTTAGGACTACAAGTCATATTACAGCCTTGTAACTCAATGCTGCATAATAATTTTGAACACTAAAACTGGGTACGAGATGCAGTTACAACTTGTAGCCTTAACTACGTATCATAGACTGGTCTCGTACAAGGTTTCAAAACACCAAATTATCACACCCTTAGGTCCACAAGACCCCACTACGGTTTGTAGAGGGATCTACGACCCGTAGGTATGTCTCGTATAGTGTATCTTCAAGAATCTTTAGTCACTGTTTCTCCCTACGAGAGGCAACTACGACCTGTAGAGTTCTCTAGTGTCGTAGAAGGATCCCGTAGTATAAAGCATCAAGTCCCTGATATGACATTATCACACCATCCTGACCTTACGAACAATACCAAACTAATCCTAATAGCATTGAAGCAAGAGTAATTCATTCACAAATCAACCTGAACCCTAAATCATAATGTCACAGTAAAAAGCTACACAAACAACATGGATTTATCAATCAACATGCATTCAATCCCATTTCCCTTAAGTTCATTTCAAGAATAAACTTATACAATCATTCCCCTAGTCTCTCGAAACGATCATCCAAACGCATACATAAAGATTTAGGGAATTGATTCATATGTACATTAAGAATTCATCAACCCAAAAATTTCAATAACATCACCCTAACCAACCCATTATCATGCCACAATGGTTTTGCAAATCCACACAAATTACAAACCAAAACTACTCAATCGATCAACAACAACAAACATAATATGATTATCCATTCATAATAGTAAGGGCAAATCCCTCTACTTGGGTTAAACACTACTCATTATGATCAAAACCCTAGTTCCATCTCAATTTCCATCAAACCCACAAATGATATGTCTTGGTGACAATCAAAATATCACACTCATTCAATCGATTCAAAGCAACATAAATTTTCACAGTTAAAATGAACCAAGAGACATACCGTAGGAAATGATGAACTAAGATGAGCAAAATGAGAAGGGATTCCAAAACTCTAGTAGCTGGAAAATGTGCCGAAAGTTGGGTTGGGTAGGCAGAAAACACGTCAGGAAATATTGGGGAAAAAGATTAGGGGTAAGCTCAGTGATTAGGGTTGAAGATTTAGGGTCAAAAAAGATTTTGACCCATAATATAGGTTACCGGGTTTCTTTAATAATTTACCTGAGTCGGGTCTACGAAACCCTGACTACGAGTCATAGCTCTGACTACAACTCATAGGGCTTAGTCTTGTAGGTTACTCAACACTTAGAAAAATTTTGAAATCATACCTGGGCACTAAGAACCCTATTTACGACTCGTAACTTTGATTACGAGTCATAAAGTTTGCTCGTAGTGTGAGTGCCAACTTTATTTGAACACTATTACTCTCAATGAAGGACTACGAGTCATGGTGTCCACTACAGCTTGTAATCCTGGTCGTAGAGGCTGCTTCAAGTACCATTTCTGTACAAATTTTCCCTTTTGTTCAAAACCTGCAAATTTATCTCAACACAAACCATTATACCAAGATACAATCAATCTAATGTCCACAAACAAAAATCAACACACCATCAAAATGCTATCCAAAATGCACAAGTTACCAATAAAGTCAAAATAAAAAAAGCATTCAAACCCTTCTGGTTGCCTCCAAAGTAGCGCTTAACTAAATGTCACGGCGCGACTTGGTCATCTTGAGTACTCAGAGTTCCTCAAGATTCGATGACCCTTCTTCACAAGGCCTTTCTTTTATCAACAGACTCTGCTAAATCTACTCTAGTCCCTCTGACAGTTGCATGAATTGGTTATTTAATTACTAATTGCTCCCGCATGCCGATCAACTTTTTATTGAAAATTGATGACATTAATTTTGATATCGCTCAAATAGTATCTCTCACATTGAGGATATAGCGATCATTAATAGTAAAAAACCTAACCAAGGTTAAGGTCCAATCCCAAGGGAATACGGGGCTTTGCCACTTTGATTCACCAACAATCAATTTAAATATCAAAAAACTCGATTCTCAAGGAAGGGGTTTTTGCAATAATCAATGGAAAATTAAACTAATTTCTAAAACAAAAAGACACCAAATTGGAGAGCACCTTGGAAAATTGTGTTCCCCATGATTCACTAACTCAAACACCCTGGATAACACAACCTAAATTAGTGGATTGCACGTAGGACAATAACTTATATTATTCCAACCCTTAGACAAAGGTGAAGGTCGAATTTCACTATGCTACTTGGCCGGCTACCATACTATGCCAAACTAACCGTTACCCATTATCCCTGTCAACCTCTCCTTGGTCGAGTTTGGTTGATTAGAAGAGAACACATCAATCGAATTCTATTACCGATTTCCTTTTCCTATTCATCACTACTTTTATTGGGATCATGACACTAGGCAGGGTTCAATGTTGGCCACATCAAACAACAACCAAAATGAAGGAAAATGGATAATACATGCAAAGACCAAACTCAAGAAGTGCAAATAATCTGGGTTTTCTAGGTTAGCTACTCATGGTTCCTATAACCCCAAGTTGTAGGGTTTAGCCACTTATGGCTTTGGCAAACAAATCAACAACAAATAAAGAAGACATGGAAGATTTCTTATCCAAGAGAAAATAAAGGTCAATGAAACCCACTATTAAACTAGAATCACAATCTTGAATGATAAAGTTAATCCACAAGTGAATCTAACCTCAAATTTGAGTTTCCAAAGATAAACCCTAAAATTCTACCCTAAAACCTCTCCAAGAGTCAGTGTACAATGTGAATAATGGATGAATGTTTCCTTAAAATGTAAACTAATCTATTTATAACATTTATAAAAAGGTTCTTCAAATAATTAGAAAATGTGGTCGGCGTCTGCTACACCTCGCAGTTATGACTCGTAAAGTGCCCTGCGAGTAGTAATTGGGCATTCATTGTTAGCACTTGATATTTTGAACTTCATTGCTACGATACACCTCTACAAGTCATAGTCTGGTCTATGACTCATAGTGCCTTCTCGTAGTCCACTCTTACATTTCATGGTCCAATTTGGATCAACACTGTTATGTGCTATGAGGCTTCCTTTTACGAGTTTTAGAGGTGACTATGACTTGTACCTTGAGCTTGTATGTGCTGAACTTCAAATTTTCAGATTTTGTTTTTTAACACTGTTAATTGAACGAGATAGCCTCTGTGACTCGTATCCTTGGACTACGACTCGTAGTGGAGTCCATTGGTTTTGAAAATCAACAAAAATCTGTAACTTTTCCCATAATCAAGCCAACCTATATTTTCTGCAAAAACAAATATGAAAATACATAAAAATCATAAAAGTCGCATTTAGAACATGCAAAACCCCATGTTTTAGGCATCATATGTGCTGTATTTTGACAACACATCACTATGTTATTACGAGGATATGGATACCATTGTGTTTATATATCGATCATAATTTAATTCTCAAATTCCATGATTTGATTTTAAAAAGATCAAAAAGATGAAATTAGCCTTCATTAAAACTGGCAAGAAAAACTAGGAAACCTATCTACATTCATAGTCCTGTCTTCGGCTTACACAAGACTTTCATTTTTTCCTAGGAGAAATATGTCTAGGTTTAGGAAAACCCTTTCTACAGGTCATAGATCCATTGATGAGTCATATTAAAACTCTCGTAGAACTCATGGGTTGTAGGACTTGACCACAAAACATCAATCAGGAGTTGTTGTTTGGACTATCGGTCATAGACCCTGTCCATAGACCTCATCAACGCAATGAAGGGATAGACTACTAGACAATGTCTATGGTTCGTAGAAATTTCTACGAATCATAGACCTAGTTTCGTGGAACTTAGGAAACATTACAACTTCCCTAGTCCTTATTTATTAGCATCATCTATGTTCTATAGAAGAGTCTATGAGCCATAGATTTAGTTCGTGGATCGAGTTGAAAAATCAAACTTTTTCTAATTATTGAAGCCAACAACAAGATCTAATCTACAAAGTGTAGAAACTTCTACATCTCGTAGAAGTGACCTCATGATCACTGATAGTGATAAATTTTTTTGAAGATTCTTTTAGGATTTAGACATTTCAAGCTAGGAGATTTTAGGGGTGTTACACTGTTAACGTGCCAGAATATGCCACCTAATCAAATATTTAACATATTAGAATGTGACACTCGATATAATGTATTTTGGAATGTGAAACTCAATCCAATGGATGTTTGAATGTGACACCTGATCCAATATGTGCCAAAACATAACAACTGATCTAATTGTGTTAGAACCGGATACCCAATCCACTAATATGTCAAAATGTGACACCTAATCTACTAATGTGTAGAATGTGATAATACATAATCATAATCACAATCACAATGACATTCACAATTGCAAAAATACTGAATAGTTTACAAACTTGCATAATCAAGTTATTATTAATTGCATGCAATTTAATTATAGTTAGTCATTTATTAGTTTCATTTCATCATTCCCTTAATTAGATACATGCAGATAATACTAATGACGTAGTTGAAAAACACATGTAACGAAAATGGGAATTCAAACCATCATCTATAATGCATCCATCACACTTGAAGCCTCAAGTAAATCAACGAATTCATTATATGCTATTACCAACATGGACTTCTTTTACATTCATCCTTTTCTTTCATGGATATACATTACTCTAATATTTCACAAGGAATGAGCAACGTTAACACACACATATATATATATATATGTGTGTGTGTGTGTGTGTGTGTACACATTCATATATATATATATATATATATATATATATATATATATATATTCACAACCCAAGCCTAAGGCCTAGATGTGTCCAGCGAATGGAGAACCTGAAGGAACCCCAAACAAGCCTTGCAGCATATCATTACACATCCTTGGTCACGGAAGCAATAAAATATGACATTAAGAGATAGGCATAACAAGGAAAATGGGACTAAGGGTAAACTTCAATATCATAACATAAAGGAACAAGAGAGTCAAGACTCATAACATAGATACATAACATGTCCAACAATATCTCTACTACATAGATAAGAGCGGGGGCCACGGAAAGCAACCGGGCTCACCCTCATAGTCAATACATAACATAAAAGAAATATAGTCTTAGTACATAGCAAGAGATCATAAGTAACATACCCAGAATAGAGGACTCACCACAAGCTTGAGAGCCAATCGTACTAGCCACTTGGAGAACGAGGATTACCAAGCGGTGCTCCGGTTCCAACATGGTGATATAATGTAGGCATAGAGTATGATTGAGTACATTTGAATGTAGGAAGTATGTAAGATGCAATGCAAGAGTCAGACATCATAGACAAAATGCATATTCTTAAGCAATACATAGCACACTATCTATATGACAAGTATGAATGTTGCTAGACGTAAAATGATGCTTTTATAGGACATAATAGGAGTGTACAGAGTGACTATCATAGTGCAAGCCAAGGCCTACCACCCCCATGGATATGTGCATGAGGTAGAAACCCCTTCATCAGGTTGATGAAGTACAAACCCCTTACCAAGGTTGACGGAGTACAAACCCTCACATCAAAGTGGACAGTGTACAAATCCCCCATCAAGGTTGATGGGTACCGAACCCCAACAAGGTTACCCGAGCCTACCATCCCTGATCTAAGCGATCGAGGTACCAACACCTCAATAGGTTACCTGGGCCTACAAACCCCCGAGCTAGGCTTGATCATCCCCAACACTATAGAGGTAATATCGTATATATTTACACTTCTTTCATCATCATATACATACATTCCATTTCACTATCATTCCATCATCAATTCATCATCATATAGTAATTCAACTCTTAGGACATGCATTGGACCTTCAACTCCTCAAGAACCCATAACCAGACATTTTATCTAACATTTACAGGGTATGTAATGCTAGTGTAAAATCATGCAATTTAAGAGTGAAATCATGCTAGAAGAATCAATATAAAGCAATCAATAGATACTTTGTACCACCCTCAAACAATATACATCAAAATCCTTCAGCAATTCTTACAATAGACCTTAGATTCATAGCTCCAAACATAGTAAAACAGTCACAATTTCATAAACCCCAAAATAGTATGCAGTGAATTTCATAATAAAATAAGACCTATGAATAAATCAACTTTAAATCATGCAATTTTGAGTAAAAGAGAGCATGAGCATCACAGATGAAAGTAACCCATGAAAGAAACCTGCATACCTTAGCTTTGGAGATGAACTAGATAAAGATTGAAGATTGAGACTTGAAGCTTGAGTGCAATCCTTAAGATCCAGAAAGGGTTTTGAGACATGAGTTTAGGAGTAAAATATTTTGCTAAGCATTTGAATGAGTATTGGGGAATGATTAGAATGATATAAGGGTGAAAAATAGCTAAGTATAGGTATTTTCAGATTTGGAAACACTTAGGCCCAAGACTTAAAAGTCTTGGACCGAAGTCAAAATTGGGTCAAAATTAACACTAGTGCGCGCCCTTGGCGCGTCACACCAGGGGCGCAAAAAAGTTCACTGGAAATTGTCACTTGGAAAAATGAAATTGCTAATCGTTTGCTCTTAAATCGCGGTTAGACTCAACCCCCCTTGAAAAAGAATACGAAGTCGAATTTTCAATATTGCGCACGGATTTTGAGATATATGGAAATTACGATTCCGGGTACTTTTGAGGCACATTTTCGGGCACTTTTTGGTGTCACTTCAATATCTCCACCTTGGGAATATTCGTCCCTGAATGTCAAAGAAACGTGTAAGAGAGACATAAACATGACAATTTCAGCCCATATAAGGATGCAACAATGCACTTAAACATCATTTCAAAATCTCATCATAATTGTAAAATCATCAAGAACTAGTCAATTTAAACATGAACATATGCAATTACATGAGGGTCGAACTTAAGACTTGAGATAATATAAAGGACTTAGATCAATACCTTAGGCTTGCCATCATATCAACCACAACCCAAATGGAATCAAAACCTTTTCTAGTCTTGGGAAACCCAATCACAAAATCCATATTTATCTATTCCAACTACCAAGTAGGAACTTCAATGTCTTGGGTTAGGCCACCAGGCCTTTGATGTTTGGCTTTGACTTGTTCATAACTATGACAACTAGTAATGAATTTGGCAATGTCCCTTTTCATGCCTCCCCACCGTTATATATCCCTCAAGTCTCTATACATCTTAGTGGAACTAGGGTGGATGGAATAAGAAGAATGTGGGCCTCATCAAGGATCTTTTCTATCAAGCCATCAACACAAGGTACAAACAACCTACCTTGGTACCTAAGGGCACCATCTCCCCTTTGGGAGAAAACCTCCACCTTGCACTCGTTCACCAAGGCCTTCAATTCTAACAAGGAGGGATCAAGATCTTGTTTTTCTATCACCTCATCAACAAAAGAGGACTTAGAACCATCCACAATAATAACATCACCATCACCAAACTCCTCCAACTAACCTCCTAATCTAGCCAACCAATGCACCTCCCTACCCATCTCCTTATCATCACCATCAACATGAGTTAGGCTACCCATAAACGCCTACTCAAAGCATCTGCCACCACAGTTGCCTTACCAAGATGATAATGCATAGTCATATCATAGTCTTTAGGAAATTCTAACCATCTCATTTGCCTCAAGTTGAGATCTTTTTGAGTGAAGACATATTGGAGGCTCTTATGATCGGTGAACACATCAACATGCAC
>JAPFFP010036805.1:0-15238 GCA_026153255.1 Solanum medicagineum | reverse complement strand
TACGTTTGGTCCCAAACTTTATTAAATCGAACCAATTGAGGACTTTCGGGGTCTAAGTTAAGTTATGGGTCCTAACACAACAGATACAGCTGGACCTCTAGGTCCCATAAGAAACTGGGCCAGGCTTGTTTGCATTTCTCCTGGTTGGGTGCCCTCTGCCCCTTACTGGTCCGTCGGCTCTGCGTAGAGGCATGATCTGAAATATCATGGCGTGAACGCACGAGTAAGGAGGGACTTAACAAAGGTAACATCTGAAGCATGAGATAAAGAATAGCAATTACTGGTGACACTTCCTAATGTCCTGCAGCCTCCCCATTATAAATGTGGAGCGTTTCACAACCATAATGCAGACTCTACTAGACACAGTTCCATAGACTCCCTAGGACTCTTGAACTCTGTGCTCTGATACCAAGTTTGTTACACCTTGAGCCTACATGTTGGATGTAACTGGCACTCAGAATCATTGTTGGTCCCAAGCGAAACCACTTGGCTTGGATTGGATACTTACTCAGCGGAAGACTTAAATAATAATCATGGAAAAGATTTAAATAAAAAGCACAAAGTGACTAAATTGTCTGAATAAACTGAAAGGGGGGATATTTCAAAAGTTAAATCAATCAAACCACAACTGAAGTCTCTAACACATAGTTTATGGAACCTCTATTAGAATAGTCTGAAAGGACTACCGGGACAGGCCCCTAGTAGCCATAACTGAAATAAATGCTGAAAGAAACATAAATAACTTTAAGAGCCTCTGACTGAGAAGAGGCCTCATGAAAGTCTGGATGATGTTTGGTCCTCAACAAAGCAGCTGTTGATGGGCTCTGTCACCTGCGTCTTCATCACAAAATGATGCAGGTCCTAAGGACGTTAGTACGTAGAATCTACGGTATGTAAGATGGCCAAAAATAGGATCTCAGGGTGATGTAACATTTCAAAGTACATAATCATATCTCAAAATATAATAACATAAGTAATAATTACTCTGTGTACTGAAAATAAACATGCTTTAAGTAAACATACTAAAAATCTGTATAAAACATAACTTGCTTTAACTTAGGGAGTTTCTCTAACTGAAACCACCACTATGAGCTTCATGATGATACAACGTCTTGCCCACGATGCCAGAGCCATCCCGTACTTTGCCGGGATAGGGAATGAATGACTAGGGGAGTGGATCCATCCCAAAACTAGGCCATCTAAGTGGTGAGTGAGGAGTTGTACCTAGGTACAGTCCTATCCTATGCTAACTATGTAGTTTATGAGTGCAAGTTATTAATTGTACTCTCACTCATATCGGTGCTCAATACTACTCCCAAATATGTGTGTATATAGCTCATATCTTTAATAAATAGGACTTCTTGATATATCTTTGGTCTTTCGGGAACTTAACCCAACTTAACTATCTAACTTTCTCATTTGTACTCATTAGCTTGTCTGCAACTAATATCTTTTCAAGTATTTTAAAACATACCGCATTACTCAGGTAAAGTGCAACAGAAATATCAAAATACTTCTTTACTTGATTCAAACTATACATATGCTAGCTTTTCTTTTCTTGAAATAGATGCAAGATTATTAAGAATATATCAATAACAATGAATCTTGTTCAATAGTGTAACCTCATGCTAAAATTAGTAAAAGACATCATTCTATATCAGAAACGATGCATAAACCAACATTTGGGTGCAATTAACTAATACTAGAGGAAAAATGTTGATTTCACAGTGTAACCAGAAGCTGGATAGGAATTTGGGGATTTGATATACTCGAATAATAATTTAATGACTTTTGGAGGGCCTTACATACTTGAGGATTCAAATTCTTGGAAGAATTTGAGAGATTATGGAAAGCCCTAACAGAGTTCTTGATCCTGGGTGGATTTGCTTAAACTTACTTTAATGTTAATGAAGGACATTGCATTTTTATGAGTTAAGAAGGTGGGAAGCTACTACTTAAGGTCTAGGGAGGGCGGAAAAGGTTGAAACTACCCCTCCTTACTTAAAGAAAAATTTGCTGTAAAACACAACATGTCCACATCGGACTAGGGGCGCGGACATGTGTATTTTACTTAGTACAGCATGTCCGCATCGCTCCAGGGGCGCGGGCATGTATACTTCACTTTTTTCCTTTTTCGCAAAATTATCCTCCTGTCGAAAATAACAAAAAAAAACTGTGTGGTTTCACATCCCTGGCAGAAAAATTAGCGAAAATTTAAATTCTCCTCAATTGCTCTAAAATCTAGTTGAGACCATCTTCCCACTCAATATTTCAGGCTGATAGAAAATATGGTCTCGGATTTGCGAATGGAGCATGGGAAGATGCGTTACGCATATGGTCGATTCTAGGGGTATTTTGGTCTTTTCACTGGGTCTCACAAGTAGCGTATTCAACATTTATATGTCATTTTGGTGTTTTTTCTCTTGACTATATATCCATATGTGTCTATCCTTATTCTATTGTTGGTGGCGTAACCTAAAGAGACTATGGAAGGCATTTAGTGTTCATAAGCAGTCCTGAAGTGTATTTTAAATACTTTAAGGTAATACATTGATTTTCAAAAAATCGTCAAATACAATTTTTAAGTCTAAACTACTAAAACACTCGATTTTGTAAAATACTTTCTTTTACTAATTATCAAGAAATCATGTATAACAACTAAGTCAAGCACCTTAAGCTCTTTATGAACATCCTAAACTTTAAATTATAGTTCTAAGATTAAGTGTTCCAGTTTATGTTATAAGCATATGAAGGTCTATGAGATAGTTACATGTTATACGAAAGTGGGGGCGTGGAAACGCATAAGAACTCTTGAATGGAAAAGAGATGTAACTCTAGTTCCTTCGGAATCGGTAGTCAATCCTATTTCTGATAGGGGCAGTTGTTACGAGATTATGGTAAAAAGGGTACGAAAGAGCCAAGATTGCCTAAGTTCTTGTTATGACCTACTATGAGCGTTAAAAGTCCATATCATACATAGCACGTTATGCATGGACTCCAAGCTACAATTGGGGGTAAGGGACCTATTTTCCCAAATGACCATATATATGTATATTATACAGATGGCAACAAGCTGGTAAATACGATGCCGGTCAGCTATCGAAAAGGACCATCATTTTTAGCATTTGGCTGGATATGTCATGTATTTGAATCTATATATATGCATTCACGACATGCGATTACTCGAGCATACCATGCATATTTGATCACTTGAAGGTCGAGTATAGGCCATGAAGGTTATTTGAATTTTGATTTCAATGGGTATCTCTATTACCCTTTTTACTACGACGAGTTATGGTTTTACTTTTTGCCCTAGATACTAGTACATTTTTATTCGTACTGACATCTCATTACCTAAGAAAGCTGCATTTTTGTTTTTGCATGTAGGTCCATGTAGAGATTCTGATCGACCCTTCCACTAGCATTCCAGTTCAGCTATGAGTTGGTAAGCTCTACCTCTTTTTGAAGCTTGTATATGATGTCTACTTCTATAGTACAGTTCGGGTTTAGTCAGGGTCTTGTCTCAACAGATGTTATATGTTCTCAAAGGTTATTGCGGACCTAGTATTTTGAGTTTCTTTTAGCAACTTTTAGTCTCCATCCACGGGCTTGGCATGTATTCGGTTGTAGCCTCGTCGGCTAGCTAGTACTTTATTAGTTTGGCTTATCTATCTTTGTGTATACAACTTATTGTTAACGAGGTCATAACTTTAATGGTCCAAGTTTAGTATTTAAGATGTTGTGCTGACCGATCTTTTGGTCTCGAGTCTAGTTAGTTAGCATGTTCAATAACTTATTCGAACAATTTCGATATGGAGTGTCAGTCGCGCTTCCCCTAGTTTTGGAGCATGACACTTCATTTTTTAAAAAAGAACATAAATTTTGATTCGAAGTTTATTCTACAGTTTTTTAAAATGTAAAGTTATTAATTATTTCTTTCATAATCAAATTCTTCTAATAATTTTTTCGCAGTTCATAATTTAGCTAATCAATTAAGATACTGTTGATCTTAGATTGAATGTTGAAAAAGTTTTAGTAATCCCATAGTGTAATAAAGAAATTTTTATATGTCCCAACCTTTTACAATTACAAAGATCCTTTAAAATGCCCATTATGCGGATACACTGGCATGAAAGCGATTCATACATGATTTATAAGTAATTATTCATTAAAATAAATTTCAGTTACAATTTATATGGAAGGTAGATTCCCATTGCTAAAAATTAGTTAAATTGATCATAACCAAATCCCTGACATAAAGGCAAAATACTTTTCAAAAATAAAAAATTCCCAGTTCTTCAGGCTGTGGCTAATAGGAGAATGCCTGGCCATCCTATTGAGAAGGAGAAACCTAGAGCTTGGGCAGACACGTTATGCGCACGATTCCATTCTAGGAGTATTTCGGTAATTTTACCGGGTGTTACATCATCTCCCTCTTGGGATCATTCTTCCTCAAATAATGAGTAAAGGTGGGTAAAAGGCACGAATAGACGCAAAACTCATCTCTTCATTCACATATATCAATCAAACTCTCGATTCTATCTCAGTCAACAATCAACTCTATTTGAACTCAAGCGTAGACAATCGACTTAGGAAAAGGCAATCAATTTAGTTAAAGGTAAGGAAATTATTTTATTATTCTCATCATTAAGCACGAATAATGATCAAGACACCTTTCAATACTCAATCAACCAATCTAGATAGTCACAAGTCACTTAGAATAGACAAATCGGTTTAGATCAAGAGTAGGGATAATCTTTTAGACATTTTCACCATCAAGCATGAATGGAACGTCGAAACTTTATCAATTCGAAGCATTTAAACACTTCAATAATCAGTCTTTCGAACTCAAGAAGGAAACCATCCACTCTAATCAAGAAAAGGAGCATCGATACATAAGACTCTATGTACAGCTCTGAAGCTTAGCACCTCATCTCATTTGTGCACTTCTTTTTGATGCTCTACTCCATCAACTTAAACTTATAGCTCCTATTCAACTCTCTACCTATCCACATCATCTTATTCCATTCAAGCCTACTTCTTAGCCTCAAGGTGCTACCCTTAAGATGATCATATCATAAAAAGCTAATCCTCAATACTTAGCTCTATACTTCCACAGGGGTTTTTCATTAAACATTCACTAGTCCTCTTCACTACTTCACTATCATGAAGTCTTTGATAGTCTGTCATCAATACTGACATAACAATGACCACGCATTCAAGCCTACCACTCTAACCACTTCAACTCCATCTTAGAATTTTCAAGCCTACTTAGCACTTCTACCTCCTCCATTCAACAAGCTCCCACTCAAAGACACACCATCATACTATTACCTATCGATTGCACATCATAATGTCTTAACTCTCCCGTCCTCACTATCTCTATCGCTACATGACACGAGTACCACACAAATTTCACAATAAGGATATATTCACTCCTACTCATCTACCCTTATTCTCCATTTACTACTATCAACATCATTATTGGACCAAGGAGAACTCTTCATCACTACATCCTACCATCTACAATGGCATAACAAGCCGAAGGATAGTGCATACGTAAGATAGCATCAGAATGAAAAACTCTCACTCTCTCCCATCAACAATCACTCCTATACTATCATCGACATTTCTATCAAGACATGGGAAGACATGATCACTCAAAGAACATAGAATGAAAGATCATTAGCATGACTCAATCGAGAAATCTCATATGAGGACTTTCATAATGAAGTACAATCTCCCTCATCTATCAAGACTCATTCTGAGTTCACAGACCTATTTCTAGTATAAAACCCAGGTCACATCTCATTCAACATAGTACAGAAAACTCTTAGATCCATGGGGAAAGATCAAAGTTAATGAATGAACTCATCATTTTTCGTCCTCACAACTCAACATGAATAAAAAACAACAAGTGATATATGAGACTAGGCCATGGGCATGGCAGTCGTATACCAGATGGGAATAGAATATCATCTTCACTAAAGTATAAGGAATATATGAGATAGCAAAAATTAATGCCTCATCTAAATCAACCCATCACCTTCAAACACTCAAGATCTACTTTGATTTCTCAGGTCACCATCTCCCTCTTAGCTCAAGGGTCATCTCTCAAGTTTTGCAAATCAATTACCTCTACTTAGCTATAAGCATATACCTCCACACGATCGAGGAATCACTATTCACAAGAATAGGCATCTTAAACTCTTCTATTATTTTATTATCGCATAAATAAATTAGCCACTAAGACTTTCTTCAAAAGATACCACTCTCAGCTTCCCCTTGTCTCTATGGAAATCTCTCTGTACATTTATTGCTATTAATGGAATGCATAATCACTTCCCACAACTCTTAAAATCTAACCTCTTATTTTTCCTGCTAATGCTCAACTTCTGTGCTCTCATAAACTCATTTATATGAGACATAGACTATAAGGGAAAAACTCATCATTGTCCATCCGTATGTCCCAATAAACTTAGTTTCTTGAGATGATAAGGAATGCTTACATCAGCCCACTCCACATCAATAACTCAAATATACTATCTACAATCTTGTAGCAGTCATAGCTTAGAGCTTCACATATCTTTACACAATCATGAGTACACATCTCAAGTCTCTTCTTATTTATTGAGCTATCCTCGTTTCACTCATCTTACCTAAGGGAACTTGTATTCTGCCCATAGCATCACTTTCTCACAAATCAACATCTTCATCTCGAACATACACTAGGGAAAACCTCTTAGATCAAATCTCCAATAAGACTATCAGTCTCGTAATATTATCTCCTCTTCCACTCTACTCCTTAAAATTCAAGCTTAGGGTCTACCACTAAGATGTGCATCTATCACACACCTCTCTAATATCACACCAACTTACCACTACTAGGTAACAATATGGGGAATATAAGCCTACTAAAATCTCATAGCGAGTATTCAATCAGTGCATCCCTCTCCTCACGGCTCAGTACCACTCACATATACATTATAACCCTTTACCTAACTAAGCTCATAACTCGATGAGTCTTATGAACTCTCACTTAAAAAAGTCATAGGCCTAATTTATATTTATCACAATGAAAACACTCTTTCCCCCACCCTCAATAGTGTGGATACTACGACACCTCGACATAAACTCTCTTCTAGTTGAAGCACGCTCTATCAAATTCTGACAATAACTCTTTCTCTATACCTCATCATGAAAAATCAAGGGGTACTTACTACTCTTTCATCAATCTTATGGCAATCGTCTCACCACCTCATTACTTAACTAATAGGTACCTCACTCTTATTACAATCCATAATCAACCATCCCACTTGCTATCTCATCCTTTTCTTTCCATCCTCTGTCACGACCCAAGCCTAGGGCCTAGACATGACACGTCGAATGGGGAACCCGAAGGGACCCCAATTAAGCCTCTTCACTTGTCATTACATATCATTGGTTGCGGAAGCATATGAAAGACATAAAGTAAGATAAATGGGCGAAGGAAATAGCTTGACAAAACATCAACATCAAAAGACAAGGACTTATAGCTCATATGGTAAATACATAACTTGTCCAACAAACACCTCTAAATAGATAGATAAAGCGGGTGCCAAGACAAAGTAACCGGGCTCACCATCATAGTCAAAATAGAACATAAAATGGATTGTCTCAGTACAAGGCAAGAAGAAAACAAGACCAAGGTCCCCAAAATGGAGGACTCACTAACTAGCTTGAAATAGCACCGACTAGACACGTGGAGGAGGAGGATGATCAACTTGAGAACTCGTTCCTACATGGTTATATCAAGTAGGCAAGAGTACGCGTTAGTACGTTTGAATGTACTAAGTATGTCAGATGCAACGTAACAAGAAAGGGACATCATGATTAAAATTCATAGCAATAAATAATGGGCATGTTATAGCATGATGACATGTACGAACAATGTATAAGTAAAACATGCTTAAATAATTCATGCTCATATAAAATATCATATCTGAAGAATAGACTAGATTTCCAATATATAAATCCCTTGAGGATAGTTATAATGCCGCCCCATCACTTAGGTAGAGAAGTATTAACCCTTCCCTCGGTTGATGTGTACGAACCCCCAACTCGGTTAGTGATGATGCCGCCCTGTCACTAGGTGGAGAAATACTAACCCTTCCCTCGGTTGATGAGTAAAAATCCCCAACTCAGTTAGTGATGATGCCACCCCATCACTAGGTGGAGAAGTACTAACCTTCCCTTAGTTAATGGGTACAAACCCCCATCTCAGTTATCCAGGTTCTTAGACTCCCCGGATTGGGCATGGTCTAATGCAATACTTTATATAGAATTCATCATGAATATAAGCTCATTTCATTATCATAACATCAATCATATCATATCTCATGCTTTGGACTGTCAACTCCTCAAGAACCACATCAACATTTTATCAAACACCTTGGGGTGTGTAATGGGGGTTAAAAACCATGCAATTTAGAGAAGATATCATACAAGAAATTTTGTTATAAAACCATCAATCAATACCTTGAAATACCCCCAAGATATACACCTCAAAACCCCTCATCAAATCTAACATTAGATCTAAGACCAAGAGCTCAAATCATGCTAAAACAACCATACTTTCAAGAACATAAATCACTGGACATTAAATTTCATAATATAAAAGACTCACATGTAAAATCCACTCTATATCATGTAACATTAGTAAAAAGAAAGCTTAGGCACCACGGGTGAAAGGACCCAATGGTTCAATACTACATACCCTAGCTTTGGGGAAGCTCATTGAAGTTTAAAAATGGAGGCTTGAAGCTTGAAGAGGATCTATAATTTTGGATGAGGCTTTTGAGTCTTGAATTTTGGATTTAAAATATGGCTAAGTGTTTTGGGTAGTATTGGTAAATGTTTTGGATGATATAATGGTGAAATTTGGCTAACTGTAGATAAAAATACGTTTGGGAAAACATGGTCCCAATACTTATAATATTTTGACCGCATAGGAAAAAGACTACCAGGGAAAGTACCCTCTCCACATTGCGAAGAGGACACAGAGGCAAAATTGTACATGAGCGTGCCCTTGGCACGTCGCGGAGGCAACGTGGAAACCTCACTGGAATTTGCACTTTTGAAAATTAAAGTTGCTATTCTTTCGCTCTTAAATCGGGGTTAGACCCTTGTCCCCCTAATTTAGACCCCCTGAAAAAGAATATGATATCGGATTTTCGAATCACAAATGGATTTTTAGATATATGAAAAATAAGATTTTGGGCAGTTTCGAGGCACATTTTTAGGCACTTTTTGGGATCATTTCAATATCTCCCCCTTGGGGACATTCGTCCCTGAATTTAGAAGAGACGTACAAGACAAGAATAATCATGAACAAAATGGCCCCAACAAGGATGCAACATTACATTTGAAACGCCACTTTAGTAATCTTAACATAGGTGTAAAATCATCATAATTTGCCAACTTAAGCATGAATGCACATGAATGATATAAGGGATCATGTATAAGACGTGTTATTCACATAGGGGACTTAGAATTAGTACCTTAGGCTTGAGTGGAGTTGAAAAGATAAGGATACCCCTTTTGTATATCCATCTCGGCCTCCCAAGTATCACTTTCAACTTGTTGGTTCCTCCAAAGGAACTTAACGAATGCCACCTCTTTGTTCCTCAATATCTTTACCTGTGTATCCAAGATCTGAACCGAAACCTCCTTATAAGCTAAGTCATCCTCAAAAACTCCTACAACATCAAGAGGCATAATAGCATTAGGATCACTAACACATTTTCTCAACATAGAGACATGAAACATCGGATGAACTAAGTTCATTTCACTAGGCAACTTCAACTCATAAGCTATTGCCAACCCTCTTTAAGACCTCATAAGGACCAACATATCTTGGACTCAACTTCCCCTTTTTACCAAAACGGACCATACCTTTCATTGGAGAAACCTTCAAATAAACCTAATCACCCACTTGGAATTCTAGGTCTCTTCTTCTTACATCGGCATAGGATTTTTGACTACTTTAGGATATTCTCCATCTTTCCCTAATCATCTTAACCTTCTCAAAAGCCTCCAAAACTAGATCCGTTCCCAATAAAGCCACCTCTCAAACCTAAAACTATCCCACCGATGATCTAAATCATCTCCCATAAAGAGCCTCAAAAGGAGCCATATCGATGCTGGAGTAGTAGCTATTATTTTAGGTAAGCTCTATCAATGGAAGATGGTCAACCCAACTACCTTTAAGCCCTAAGACACAAGCCCTAAGATATCTTCAAGTTCTTGAATTGTCCTTTCAACTTGGCCATCCGTTTGATGGTGTAAGGCCGTACTAAGGTGAAATTTGGTACCAAGATCCCTTTGAAAAGATTTCCAAAAATGTGAACTGAATTGTGCACCCCGATCCGATATGATGGATAAAACAACCCCATGTAACCTCACTAACTCATGAATGTACAGCCTTGCATACTCTTCAGCCCCATATGTAGTCTTAACTGATAGAAAGTGAGCCGATTTCATCATTCTATCAACCACCATCTATATGGAATCAAAACCTTTTCTAGTCTTGGGAAATCCAACAACAAAATCCATATTAATCATCTCCTACTTCCAAGTAGGGATCTCTATGTCTTGGGTTAGGCCATCGGCCTTTGATGTTCAACTTTGACTTATTGACAACTATGGTAACCGGAAACAAATTTAGCAACGTCCATCTTCATGTCTGCCCACCAATACACATCCCTCAAGTCTCTATACATTTTGGTGGAACTTGGGTGGATAGAATAAGAAGAGTTATAGGCCTCATCAAGAATTATCTCCCTCAAACCATCAACAAATAGCACACACAACCTACCTTGATATCTAAGAGCCCTATCTCCCCCTTGGGAGAAAACCTCTATTTTGCTCTCTTTCACCAAAGCCTTCAATTCAAGCAAGGAGGAGTCTAGATCTGGTTTTGCTAACACCTCATTAACCTAAGAAAATTTAGAACCATCAATAACAACCACACCATTACCCACATCTTCCTACCTCACCCCCAATCTAGCTAATCTATGCAACTCTCTAGCCATCTCTATATCACCACCATCCACATGAGCTAGGCTACCCATAGACACCCGACTCAAAGCATCCGCCACAATATTTGCCTTACCGAGATAGTAATGCACACTCACGTCGTAGTCGTTAAGGAGTTATGGCCACCTTCATTGTCTCAAGTTGAGATCTTTTGTGTGAAGACATATTAGAGACTCTTTATGATTAGTGAAGACATCAACATGCACCCTTGACAAATAATGACGCCAAATCTTTAATGCAAACACCACGACGGCCAATTCAAGATCATAGGTGGGTAGTTCTTTTCATACACTTTGAGTTACCTAGAAGCATAGGCTATAACCTTACCATTTTGCATTAGCACACAGCCCCAAACCAACTTAAGATACATCACAATACACAATAACACCCTCAAGCCCATCTGGTATTGACAATATAGGAGCAGACATAAGTTTATCTTTCAATGTTTGGAAGCTCTTCTCACATTTATTGGTCCACACAAACTTAACCTTCTTTTGAGAAAATTTTGTCATAGGGGAAGCAATGGAGGAGAACCCATCCACAAACCTTCTATAGTAACTTGCAAGGCCCAAGAAACTCCTAATATCTAACGTGGTCAATGGTTTAGGCCAATTTCTAATCACATCGATCTTCTTAGCATCCACCTTAGTACCATCCCATGACACCACATGATCCAAGAATGCAACCTTCTTCAACCAAAACTCACACTTGTCATATTTAGCATATAATGTCTCCTCCTTCAATTTTTGCAGCACAACCCTCAAATGGCCCATATGCTCCTCCCTACGATGTGAATAGATCAAAATATCATTAATAAAGATCGCAACAAAGGAATCAAGGTAGGGTTTGAAGACCCTATTCATTAAGTCCATGAAGATGGCCGGTGCATCAGTCAAGCCTAAAGACATCACGACAAGTTCATAATTTTCGTATCTATTCCGGAAGGCCGTCTTAGGATATCATAGTCCCTTACTGTCACTTGATGATACCTAGACCAAAGATCAATCTTAGAGAAAAAGCTAGCCCCTTGCAATTGGTTACAAGTCATCAATCCTTGGGAGAGGATATCTATTCTTTATATGACCCGATTGAGTTGCCGATGGTCAATGCACATTCTAAGTGACCCATCTTTCTTCTTTACAAACAACATTGGTGCACCCCAAGGTGATTTTCTATGTCTAATAATTCCCTTCTACAACAAATCTTTCATTTGTTCCTTTAACTCCTTCAACTCTGTCGGGGCCATACGGTAAGGGGAAATAGAGATAGGTTGAGTGTTGGGAAGAAGATCTATGCAAACTGTATCTCCCTTTCAGGAGGGACACCGGGAAGGTCATTTGGGAAGACATCAAGAAACTCACTTACAACTGAAACCGACTCGATGGAAGGGACTTTGGACTACATATCTTTAACCCTCACAAGATGATGCAAACACCCCTTGGAGATCAACTTATGGGCTTTAATGCATGAGATGAACCTACCCCTCACTAGCACATCAGGACTTTCCCACTCAAGGATGGGTTCATTTGGAAATTGAAACTTGACCCTACGGGTTCTACAATCAATAGAATCATGGTATGAATGCAACCAATCCATCCCAAGAGTAACATCAAAATCAGCCATGTCTAATTCAATATGATCACAAGGTAAGATCTTATGCAAGATGCAAACCAGAAAATTTCTATAGACACTCCTAGCAACAATAGATGCACCACTAGGAGTGCACACCTCATATGATTCATTCAAAAACTCCGACTCAACATGGAACATTTTAGCAATAAAAGGGGTTACAAAGGCAAGGGTGGCACCTGGATCAATCAAAGCATATACATCAAGATCAAAGATTTTTGACATATCGGTAACAACATTGTGGACCTCACTAACCCCTTGCCTCCCATGTAGAGCATAAAACCATTTGTGCCTTGGGACATCACATTGAGGACCACCTCTACCCAACGGAACCACATTAGCACCCCGTACCTTGTCATAGTTTCTTGGACAATCAACCTTCTTGTGACCAAGCTCCCCACAACCAAAGCATATATTAGAAACTTTCACACATGGTCCATTATGACTCTTTCCATATCTAGGACATACATCATTTGGAGCCACGCCACCCATACCTTGAGGCCTAGGGAAGTCATCAGAAAACTCCTTATTAGTAGCATGAGGAGGCCTTTGGCCTTTGAACAGGCGCTCTTTGCCTCATGGCCCCTTATTTTTATAAATTGTTCTTCTTTCATTTGGTCAGAATATGTCATCAACCGAGATAAGTCCATTTCATCAATTAGCAAGGCGGACCGATATTCTTCGCTCACTATGTCGGAGACCCCCATCATAAATTTATTCATCCTTGATCAAGGATCGGCTACCAAGTAAGGAGCCTACTTGGAAAGTTGATTAAATTTGAGAGCATACTCCCTCACACTCATAGCACCTTTTTTCAAGTTCATAAACTCCACCAACTTTGCTTTCTTAAGCTCAATAGGGAAAAATCGGTTAAGGAAGGAAAAATTGAATTCTTCCCAAAGCACCATATAACATTGCCCTTCTCAATCTTTCACTGGTCATACCAAATTTGGGCTGTCCCCTTGAGTTGGTATGCCTCTAACTCTGCTTTTTCATTCCACCCAACACCCATGATGTTCAAGATTTTGTAGGCCTTATCAATGAACTCTTGTGGATCTTCATCCACTTTTGACCCATGGAAAACCGGAGGATTCATCCTCATAAAGTCTCTTACCCTAGCTCCTAGGGTATTAGCATGAGCGGCTTAGGCCCTTTGTTGGACTTAGTTGGACACCACTTGGGCAAGCATAGTAAGAGCATCCTAGAACTCACCATTCGTAGGTTGCTCCTTGGGAGTTTAGGCCTGTCTTCCTCTAGTGTTTGGCATGATCTAGCATAGCAAAGAATAATCATTGGGGGGGGTGGAGGAACTCACCACAACTCTATAGTATGACTTAGAATATGAAGAAGGGAAAGATTTCCTAAAATACCTCAAAGCCACCTACTCATAGTCATGGCGTGCTTCACAACCATGAATACGACTCTAATCAACGTGGTGTGTTGGACTTCAAGGATCTATCAACCTAGTGTTCTGATACCAAGTTCTCACGACCCAAGCCTAGGGCCTTGACGCGACATGGCGAATAAGGAACCCTAAGGGACCCCAATCAAGCCTCTTCACTTATCATTACACATCATCGGTCGTGGAAGCATATGAAAGACATAAAGTAAGATAAAGGGGTGAAAGGAATAGGTTGCCAAAACATTAATATCAAAAGACAAGGAGTCCTAGCTCATATCATAAATACATAACTTCTCCAACAAACACCTCTAAACAGATAGATAGAGTAGGGCCAAGACAAAGTAACTGAGCTCACCATCATAGTCAAAATAGAACATAAAATAGATTGTCTCAGTACAAGGCAAGAAGAAAACAAGACCAAGGTCCCCAAAATGAGGACTCACCAACTAGGTTGAAATAGCACCGACTAACCACGTAAAGTTGGAGGAGGATCAACTTGAGCACCGGTTCCTACATGGTGATATCATGTAGGCAAGAGTATGCGCTAGTACGTTTGAATGTACTAAGTATGTGGGATGTAATGTAATAAGAAATAGACATCATGATCAAAATGCATAGCAATAGACAATTGGCATGTTATAGCAAGATGACATGTATGGACAATGCATAAGTAAAACATGCTTAAATAATTCATGCTCATATAAAGTTTCATATGTGAAGAATAGACCCAGCTAGATTTCCAAGGTATAAACCCCTTGAGGTTAGTGATGATGCCGCCCCATCACTTAGGTGGAGAAGTACTAACCCTTCCCTCGGTCGATGAGTACAAATTCCCAACTTGATTAGTGATGATGTCGCCTCATCACTTAGGTGGAGAAGTAATAACCCTAACCTCTGCCGATGAGTACAAACCCTCGACTCGGTTAGTGATGATGTCACCGCATCACTAGATGGAGAAGTACTAACCCTTCCCTCGGTTGATGAGTACAAACCCCCCACCTAGTTAGTGATAATGCCACCCCATCACTATGTGGAGAAGCACTAACCTTTCCATCGATTAATGGGTACAAACCTCCATCTCACTTATCCGGGTTCTTAGACCCCGTGGATTGGGCGTGGTCTAATGCAACA
>JAPFFP010036794.1:0-15239 GCA_026153255.1 Solanum medicagineum | reverse complement strand
CGCTATTCCTTTTATAAAATAAGGACATTTGTGGTCCGAAATATAGACGACAAGGATAGTTTTGATCTCAAAAATAGTCGAAGGGTATATTTGAGCTATTTCAAATAGTTCGAGGGTAATTTGGACTCTTTTATTACCACGTGGATATCTATGTGGTCTGCTATGTTGCAAGGATAACGGTGTAAGGGTATTTGTGGTCCATTGGTATAACGACAGGGGTATTTTTGATCCCAAAATGTAACGAAGGGTATAAGTGTTCTATTTCGCATAATCTAGGGGCAATTTTGACCCTTTTCCATGTCGGATATTTTTTTTTAATAAAAGTCATTTCCGTTAAATTTATAACGAAAAAAGATAAAGTCAATAACTTTTAATTTTCACATGTACTACATTGAAAATGACTAGGGCTTTGTGCACCATCACAAGGTATCTATTCTAGTTCTGGGTGGAAGTGCTTCAAATGGACCTTTATGGTCCTACTTTTGTATGTAGTATCCCTATAAGGACCAAAATGATTCCTATCGTGTAGGGAGTTGATGTTGAATTTAGGTGTCTTTTCAATGGTTCACATAATTTGCCATTTATTTTGTTTAGTTTTTTAGGGTATCTCAACAGTGTTTCGATTGAAAATACAATAGTCCTAGCTATTTGTTTCCACTTACTAGTGCATAATAGAGACTAGTAATATTTGGAATTTAATTCATTAATTGATCAAATCAAGACTTTAATTTAAACATCCGAATTAAAATGTTAATTACCTGAAAAAAAACTTCATTAATTCTTTCTTTTAAAATATAGTTATTTTTAAGTACTTGTTAATTTAAAAAATTAATAGAGAATTACCTTTTTTTTAAAAACTTTGTCTATAGTATTAATTATTCTAGAATCAAAGAACACATAAATATATAAAAATTAAAAAATTAATAAGAAGCATATTAATCTAATTACAATTTTAATCAATTTTTTTTAAGCGCGTGCAAAATCTTAGCCATGACAATTAAAAACACAACAGAAGTAGTGTTGAGTGTGAATTTATATTTGTATCACATGGACTATGTAGATAATGCTAGTGTGTTGAGTAAAGAGACGCTTTAGTCTATTTCGTCCTTTCACATAATATTAATAAGAATATTAAACATTCATCAAGTTTCACATATCCATCGCAAATACTATTACACATGTTGTAGGAATTGAAGTTATTAAATAGTTGATCCACATATAATGGGGTGTTGATAAATTATGTTGTATGACTATAAAATTCGCGTCTTAGAAAATAATAATCAAGGAGCGAAAAATATTGCAACAATCGTAGTATTTTATTTCAAGGAGTGAGTTCTACAATCTCTATGAATCCTCTGATTCGCCTTTTCAAATATAAATTCAAGGGCTCTTTAGCTTGTTCTTGAATCTTGAAAAAACTTGATAGATTTGATCTTGACTTGTACTTGAATTCAAGGGCTTTTGGGCTTGATCTTGAATTCGGTGGTCTTGATCTTGATATATGAATTTGATGAACTTGAACTTGATCTTGACTTGTACTTGAATCCAAGGGCTTTTGGGCTTGTTCTTGAATCCAGTGATCTTGATCTTGATGCATTCTTGAACTTGAATGCTTGATTTCTTGAACTCTTGTTGTTGCTCGTAGAGAAATCTGTGTGTTTGATCCACGAGCTCTCTCTGGCTTCTTGTTAGAATTCTTGATGTTAATTTTGAATTATGAGGGCCCCTTTATACAGTTGTAGAATGGAGGAGTCATGATGGAATCAGACCTTGTTCCGGCCACTTAGATTTAAGGTGACATGGCGCAAGAAAAGTGATAAGAATAGGACTCCTTGAGTTATAATGGAATCAGGCTTTTTCTGACCAATTAGATTTAAGGTGACATGACGTAGGAAAGTGATAAGAGTAGGACTCCTTTTAAGTGACATGACGATATTTGATTGGTTGAGACACATCACTTGTACATGTGGTGTATTTTCATTGGCCTTTGATTTGAGATAAGAATGCCATGTCATTCTGACACATGGCGTGATCCTATTAATTTTTTTATTTGACTTGGCACGCCATGTCATCCGGCATGTGGCATCAAGTGGGCCTCTTAGGATGAGAGGATATTGTGCCTAATAAAGTGGTTCATCTTTTATAGCCAAATAAATAAATTTGGGCTTTTAATTAAATCCATATTTCATTGGACTTAATTAATTAACCCAATATTAATCCGTATTATATTTTTGGATTAATATATTTTAAATTTAATATAATTTGAATTATATTATAAAATTTATATTTTCATAAATTTATATGATTACAAATGCCCCCACTTTAAGTCTTGTCGAAGTACTTTATTTTTCGAAGGCTAGACTTAAAGTAGTAATTTCATATGATAATTTGAATGTCCCATTCTCAATATATTTTGATTAATGCACCGTGATTAGAATGAGGAGAAAGAACTTAAAATGCAAACTTAATTCTTTTTTTTTTGTCCTTTTCCATTAAATGTTGACCAATCAAAATAGAGGAAAGCTTAATGTCTCTGTTGGTCCTTTGCACGGTGACATATTTGTCATACAAAGTAATGACCAATCGGGATTAGGAAAGGATAACAATGTTTATCAACTTTGACCTTCCCACCATTCTAATGTCCTAATCCCAAAAGGATATTGCTCGTGCACCACCTGCGGTTTAGTCACCCTCCCATTAGAAATATGATTTCTATCCGCTTCTTCTACAACTTTAATAACTTTTCTGATTAGGAGTTGTAAATCGCATACCCCTCTATTAATAGCCCCACATTATTTCATTTGTGAGCATTAACTTTGGAGGCTGCAGATCGTTGAACTTGCTTTGCCGGTCAAAAATTTTTTTTCCAGGTAATTTTCTTTTTCTTTTCTTGCAATTGCAATTTTCCTCCTCTTTTTTAAATCACATGGTATTTTGTGTTTATATGAAAGTGATCATAAAAAGAATATACATGTATTTAATTCTTCAAGAAATAATTTCTATGGTTGATGAATTATCTCTTTTTTTTTAATCACATGGCTATCTTGTATTTCATATGAAAGTGACTAAAAAAAAAAGAATATACATGTATTTAATTAATCAAGAAATAACTTCTTCGGTTGATGAATCATTTTCTTTTTTTTTTAATCACATTGTATTTCATATGAAAGTGACTTAAAAGGAGTACATATGTATTTAATTCATCAAGAAATAACTTTTTGGTTGATGAATCACCCCTTTTTTTAATCACATTGTATTTCGTATGAAAGTGACTAAAAAAGAGTATATGCATTTAATTCATCAAGAAGCAGTTTCTTTGGTTGATGAATCATCCTTTTTTTTTTCGTAATCACATGCTCTCCAATAATCTTATTTTTATCCTTTTTGTGAAAAGAATAAAATAAAATACTTACAAAGAAAAATGATTATTTTTTTTCTTGTAATAAAAAGTCCATGGTTATTGTATTTCTTGTCAACTTGATCCCAGTTTTCTTTTGTTGTAGGGCCATAATTCAAGATTCTTATTATTACAAGAATTTGGTCTTGAGGTGTGAAAGGATGGATCCACATCCCCCACCTTAAGCAAGGTAATTTCATAGTAGTTCTTGTCGCGCAAAGGAATGGATACGCATTCCCTCCTTAAGAACAAGGTAACTTTATGGTAGTTCTTATCGCGCAAAGGAATGGATACTCATTCCCTCATTGAGAACAAGATGACTTTATGGTAGTTCTTATCGCGCAAAGGAATGGATACTCATTCCCACCTTAAGAACAAGGTAACTTTATGGTAGTTCTTATCGCGCAAAGGAATGGATACTCATTCCCGCCTTAAGAACAAGGTAACTTTATGATAGTTCTTGTCGCACAAAGGAATGGATACTCATTCCCGCCTTAAGAACAAGGTAACTTTATGGTAGTTCTTATTGCACAAAGGAATGAATACTCATTCCCGCCTTAAGAACAACGTAACTTATGGTGAAAAGGAATGGATAGACATTCGCACCGTAAGAAAGGTCAAGGCTCAGAGACTTCAACTTTGAAGCTCGTGATTTGCAGACATGATGAAGCTAAAACTTTAATTTGAAGATTTCAACTTGCAAACTTCGAAGATTTTCTTGAAGTTTGCATTTAGTGGCTTTGAAGAACCACGGTGGATTTTAAACTTCATTCTGAAAACTTAGAGGATTTCAAAGCTTCAACTTGCGCACTTGGAGGATTTGAAGGCTTCAACTCGTAGAATTGATGAATTTGAAGACTTCAACTTGAATACTTAGAGCATTTGCATATTTAGAGGATTTAAATACTTTAACATTCATTCTTAGAAGATTTGAAGACTTCAACTTGCAGATTTGAAGAATTTGAAGACTTCAATTTGCAAACTTGATAGACTTGAAGACTTCAACTTGCAGATTTGCTTCAACTTGCATACTTGAAGAATTTGAGGACTTCAACTTGCATACTTGAAGAACCTGAAGACTTTACCTTGTGTACTTAAATGATCTAAAGAATTCAATTTGCATACTGAAGACTTCATCTCACATACTTTTGAAAACCTCAACTGGTGTACTGAGAGGTTTGAAGGCTTCAACTTGCGAATTTGAAGACTTCGTCTCAGATACTTGTAGGATTTAAAGGTTTCAGCTTGTGTACTCGGAGGATTTGAACTTGCATACTTAGAGGATTTGAAGACTTTAACTTGTGTACTTGGAGTATTTGAAGACTTCGAATTTCATATTTGGGGAGACATGAACACTTCAAGGTGCAGACTTAGAGAATTTGCAGACTCTAATTTGCCTGCTTGGATTATTTGAAGACTTCAAGTATGCTGTTGAGGAAGCTCATATTTGATAGAGGTTCGCCCCATCGAGTCACTACCAATTGGCATGAGTCCAAAGTTTGGTGAAAAGGTACTCGTAACTTCAACACTCATGTAAGAGATCAAGTGGGGATATGTTTTTTTGACACTCATGCAACTGAACTTAGAATATAATTCCAAGCGCCTATGTACCTCAATGAAGAGGATCAAGTCACAATGTAGTTTTGGGAGAGTGAGTGTATTTTTTCTATTCTTTTTTTTGGTGTGCCGTACGCAGTTTATACTTTTGTGGACCAGGAGTAACATGCAGTTTATGCTCGTACGTCACGGAGCATCATCTCACTTCAACGGTAGTACCTCTTAAGGAATTTTGCATTTATGGGACCAATCCTTAGGCCATCTGCATCAACAAGTTTGTGAGCGCCATTTGAATACGCTTCTTGTACGAGATATTGTCCATCCAACTTCGAGGTGAATTTTCCCCCAGACTTATGTGAAGTGATAATGAGTCTCCTTACTGCAAGGACTTGGTCTCCGACTTAAAAGCACCTCAGGCGAACCTTTTTGTTAAAAACATGAGATAGACGAGCCTGATATTCAAGATTTTGTTGAGCTTCGAGCCTCTTTTCATCTAGCGCTTCTAACTTAGAGAGACGTAGTAGAGCGTTCTCTTCTTTGGTAAGTCCTTCTTGAACAGCAAGTCTCAAGGAAGGTATTTATCGCTCAAATGGCAGGACTGCTTTAACTCTTAAAGCAAGCAAATATGGGGTTGCTTGAGTTGGTGTGCAATATGTTGTCCTATATGCCCACAAAGCTTCTTCCATTCTTTCATGCCAGTCTTGTTTGGACTTGGAGACTACTTTCTTTAGGAGATTGCATAGAGTCTTATTGGACGCTTCAGCAAGACCATTGATGGCAGCATGATACATAGAGGATTTTCGCTACTTGAAGCCAAAAAGATCACAAATCTTATTCATCAATTTGTTATCAAATGGCTTGCCATTGTCGGTTATTATGTATCGAGGAATACTGAATCGGTGTATGATATTCACTCGAATAAAATTTACAACATTCTCCTTCTTTGCTTCCTTGAGAGCGATAGCTTCAGCCCATTTCGAGAAGTAATCTGTTGCAGCCAAGATATATAGGTTCCACCAAAAGATTTTTGCAGTGGTCCGACAACATCCAATCCCCAAGCATCGAACGACCAGGATGCAATAGTCAGGTTAAAAACTTCAGGCGGTTGATATATGAAGTTTGAATGGAATTGACAAGCTTTGCACCTTCGAGCATAATCCAAGCAATCTTTTACTATGGTTGGCCAGTAATACCCCATTCTCTTTATGTGAAAGTGGAGCTTTGGTCCAGATTGGTGCGATCCACATACTCCTGAATGCGCTTCTTGCATAGCTTAACTTGCTTCTTCCTCTCCAGAGATCGAAGGAGTACCCCCTCAAATGATCTTCTATATAGTGTGTTGTTATAGTAAAGGAAACAAGGTGTACGACAACGGATGTTAGTCTTTTTCTTCTGGCATCTTCTGGAAGTATCCCGTAACATAAATGGTCGATGATAGCTTGTTGCATGTCCTCTCTGTTGGCTTTAAAAACTGCAACAACATGCTTAAGCTTATTCTCCATATCTTCATCTTCATCTAGTGGTGGTACCACCCATTTTTGGCAGATAGTAACTTGCGTTTGATCAGGGAGAGTTAGAGATGAAGCTAGAGCAACTAAGGTATTTGTTGTTTTATTTTCCTTTGTCGGCACATGTTGGAGGGTTACATCTCCAAGCCACCCTATTAACTTTTGAGCATAACAGTGATAAGGGCGCAGTTCTGGCTTCCTGATCTCATAGGTTCCCAAATGTTGTTTAATCAGTAACTGAGAGTCACCAAAGACTTGCAGTTGTAATTATTTCATGTCGACCGCCATTTCAAGACCAAGTATCAATGCCTGATATTCTGCGACATTATTGGACCAATGTTGTTTCAATGTGAAGGAGAATGGTAAGACCTTTCCTTGTGAAGTGACAAACACCACTCCAGCGCCAGCTCCGCCACAATGTGCAGCCCCATCAAAGTACATCTTCCAAGGAGGTTGTATTTCAATGACCATCGCATCTTCATCAGGGAGCTCATCAGTTAGCTCCCAATCGTCTGGTATCGGATGATCTGCCAAGAAGTCTGCTAATGCTTGTCCCTTTACAGCTTTTTAAGGGACGTATATGATCTCAAACTGTTGGAATTAAAGATACCACCTTGCCAGTAGGTCGCTGAGGAGTGGTTTCGACATGACAAATTTGATGGGGTTTGCTTTAGATATTAGATGAACAACATGAGCTTGAAAATAATGCTTTATCTTTTAAATTGAGAAGACTACAGCCAAACACAACTTTTCGATTGGCGAATAATTCAGCTCATTTGGTGTCATCATTATGCTCAAGTAGTAGAGGTAATTTTCTTTGCCTTCGCTATCCTCTTGAGCTAATAGGGCTCCAACGGACCTTTCTTGTGCCGCAATGTAGAGTATCAATGGCTTTTCAGGTATAGGGGCTGCTATAATTGGAGGGTTTGCCAGATATGCTTTGATACTTTTAAAAGCATCACTACATGTTTGATCCCACTTAAAAGGAACACCTTTCTTCATAAGATGACTGAATGGTTGGCATCTCCCAGCTAGATTCGAGATAAATCTCCTTAGGTAAGCTAACTTTCCTTGAAGGCTTTTAAACTTATGAATGTCTCAAGGCTGGGGCATCTTCAAAATGGCATCAACTTTAGCCTGATCAATCTTGATCCCTCGATATCGCACAATAAAGCCAAGGAATTTGCCAGAAGTAACCCTAAAGGCACATTTCAATGGGTTCATCCTTAGCTAATATCTTCGGAGCAATTCAAACACCATTCTTAAGTCTTTCAAATGGTCGCCCCTCTTTCTCTACTTCACCACTAAGTCATCAACATAACATTCAACATTTTTGTGGAGTAAGTCATGAAATATATTCTACATAGCCCTTTGATATGTGGCACCAACATTTTTTAGACCAAAAGGCATCACATTGTAGCAATATATACCTTTAGGGGTGCGAAATGCGGTGAGTTCTTCATCCCTTGGTGACATGAGGGTTTGATTATAACCAGAAGAACTATCCATGAATGACATTGCCTCATAACTAGTTGTAGCATCAATCATTAGCTCTGGAATAGGCAGTAGGAGCTCATCTTTAGGGCATGCGTTTTTGAGATCTTTGAAGTCAATACAAACTCGAATTTGACCATTCTTCTTCCTCACATGAACAATGCTTGAAATCCACGTAGGGTATTTAATTTCACGAATGAATCCTGCCTCAATGAGCTTGTTGAATTCATTCTCGATCAATGGGACCAACTCTGGCCTAAAACGTCTTTGGGCCTGCTTCACAGGTCAAGCACCATTCTTGACTGCGAATTGGTGGACTGCTGCTTTAAGATTTAAGCCAGGCATTTCCTTGTAACTCCAAGTGAAGACATCCTTATACTCCTTGAGTAGATTCATATAAGTGTTTTCTTTCTCAACTTCTAGAAAAGCGCTTAAGTAAGTTGGCCTCGGGTCTTCATCAGTGCCAAGGTTAACTTCCGTTAAAGGTTCTATCGTGGCTTTCACTCCTTCTTCCAGTTCTGGTGGAGCATCTCCAGCATTTTCTTCCTCTTGTAGATCATTCTCACTACAGATATGTGGTAACACCCAGCAATGTAATCTGATCCTCCATCAACCTTTACTTGAGATGAAGTATCAAGCTCCCTCGAAGCAACAATATGATATGAGGAGCCTACACTTTCTTCATCTTCCTCACGTTCCTTGGTGTACACCACGATATGAGTCTTTGCCTTTAGCACTTCTCCATATGAAACTATGAGTTCTACTTTTTGCTTCATCCTAGAGGGAATTGTGCTTTGGACATCCTTTCGGATAAGCGGAGCAAGTGTTGTCACCCTTAGGTAACTTCTCCGATGCTTCTTATTTTCTTTCTTCAGTTTTCCTAACCTCTGGAACACAGAAGTTCTTGTAGTGGGTTTTCCAAGTCGATCTAACACAGAAGGCCTTTTGTTAGAAGAAGAAGACTCATCTTCAATGGTGATGTAACTGTTACTTGCGCTTCTTATGGAAATACGGACCAGAGGTGGTTGTCTATAGCCCAAACCTTCACGTGCTTTCTTGGTGACATCATCTGATGGGAGTTTCCCTAATTTAGACGGCTCATTAGAGTTGCATCCAGCCTCTGCAAGTAACTTGTAAGCATTTGGATCAAAGCCCTTTGTACGTTTCATAGAGAGTGGCATATCTTGAGATGGATTTTGAGCCACAAACTCTCCTAGCAGCTTTGAAGACAAATTGATTGCATCAATGCGTTTGATAGGAAGAGTTAGCCCTCCCAGTACATTTCCCTAAACATTAGATGATTGACCTGCCTCTTTCTTTACCTTCAGAACATAGCGGGGTACAAAAGTTGGCTTCGTTTTTTAGGACATGATCTTCCCTTTATCCTGACAAGACTCCAACTCCCCTATATTGGCCTTGACCTTTCCAACCACCACATCAATTCTTTTGCTTACAAGCGCATTAGACTTGGTCGATTTGAATCGTCGAGTTTTGGTTCCTTCACAATATAATTCTTCAGATAGAATTTTGCATCAGTAAAGTGTGACTTAGCTTCAGTGAAAGGATTATCATCAACAACTATTTTCCTTTCAATTCCATTTTGGAGATACTTCAAACATTGGTAGTAAGAGGATGAGATAATTTTGTTCTCATGCATCCAAGGCCTACCAAGAAATATATTATATGAAGTCTTTGCATCGACCACATGCATCCATGCACTAGATCGCAAATCACCAACATGGATTTCTAACTTAATGGATCCTATAGACCTTTGCCCCCCTTGATTGAATCCTTGTATTAACAGACGATTCGCTAAGCTCCTCAGTCACGATGCCCAGTTCTTTCAATGTATGGATGGGCAAAATGTTGACCCTAGATCCTTCATAAATCAAGATTTTATTTATCCTCTTCTCTAGCATGTGACCCACCATGTACAAAGGATGATTATGTAGTTTTTCACCAAATAGGAGATCATCCTCTTTAAATGTGATTTTTGTATCACATGCATGTGCTTCTTGAGAAGAGGGTTCTATAGGCTTCTCAGAAAAAAAAGGAGACGCTTTTGATGAGGTTTGGCTTTTTGCTTCTTCTTTATCCATTGGAGACATCTTTGATGAACTTTCCCCTACTGTCTCTCCTTTGTCAGTGTTAAAACATGACATCTCATTGTCGTCTTGGGTAGTTCCTGAATGAAACCAACTCGGCAAGAACTCTCTAAAAGTCATAGGACGTCGTGCCTTCTGGTAGTGATGCACTTCCACCTTTTCTTTCTTAGGATGCGTGACTAGCTTTTGCTTCTTTGGTCTCCTTACCATCCTCCCTCTGGTCGGTTTCTTAGATAATTCTCTTCGTGAACTTGTCTTGTTGCGTCTCCACCTAGTCATGAGAATCCAACTTTCATCGTTATCTCTATTAGTTTAGATTTTGTTGGACTCTAAGTATTTCTCCTTTTCAGAGGTATATATTTGGATCGGGTCAAGCGAGCCAAAAGTGATAGAGATTTGGTTAGAACTAGGTTTCTCATCATCAAGGACAATCTTCTCTTCCCTAGCCAATTTTATGACTTTGTCTTTGAAGACAAAACACTTTTCAAGAGGATGACCTAAAAGTCTGTGATATTTGCAATAATTTGGATCATCAGTCTTTCCAGCTTCATCAGGCCGTTTCATTTCTGGTAACTCGATGAGCTTCAGTTCAACTAACTCATCAAATATTTCAGAAACATTAGAATCCAAAAAAGGGTATTCTTTTTCTTGCATCTCCTTTAAAGTCAACTTTCGATTTGAACGCCTCTGAAAAGTTGTCTTCACACTCTGCTTCCTACTTTCCTTTGTACTGAATTTCACGGGCGATGCGTTGACAGTCATGGATTCCTTGTTATTATTTTTGAGCACAAATTTTCTCCATTTCTTTGGTTCTTGCTCGTCTTTTCCGTTGCGAGGATCGTGAACAAGCATTCTATCTTTTCTAGCAGAAGATATGCTCAACTCCATATCATGAGCATGAGATGCTAGATCTTCAAAAGACTTAGGTTTGATCCCTTGTAGGATGTAGAGAAGTCCCCAGTGCATTCCTTGGGTACAGATTTCTATTGGAAAAGCTTCACTAAGTTTATCTTCGCATTTGAGACTTGCGTTGCTCCATCGATTTATGAAGTCAATGACTAGTTCATCCTTTGTTTGGCTAGTATTTGTGAGTTTTACCATGCTTACTGTGCGCCTTGTGCTATAGAAGCGATTGGAAAATTCATGCTCCAGTTGCTCCCAACTGTCAATGGAATGAGGCTTAAGATCTGTGTACCAGTCAAAGGCATTTCCTTTCAAGGAACGGACAAATTGTTTGACGAGATGATCTCCATAGGTCCCAACATTATTACATGTCTCTACAAAGTGTGCAACATGCTGCTTTGGATTCCCTTTGCCTTCGAATTATTGAAATTTGGGAGGTTGATAACCGGCAGGTATTCTGAGGCTATCAATCCTTGCAGTGCAAGGCTTAGCATACATATGAGAAGACTTGGTGGAGACTTCATACTTGTCTTTAATGGTACCTTCACTGAACTCCTTTAATTGATCAAGTGGGATCATTCCTTCGGCAGAAACTGGCAGCTTCTTGAGAGTCGGTACTTGATTCGTAGGATTTTCAGTCTCTTGAATATCAATACCCTTCCTAGATGTATAACTAGATTCCCCATCTAACATGTCATCTATTTTATCCATCAACTTATCGATGCGAGACTTTTGGTGTTGCATATGCCTGGTCAGTCTTTCAATCATCTTTGCCAGACTTGCAAGTTGTTCCTCCGTAGATGAAGCATTAGTTGTCATCACTTGTATGACTGTTGGAGGCATAGAAGAATAACATGGATTATCATGAAATTTGATCTTCAAAGGTCTCACATTATGCGACGCTTGTGTAGAAGATTCATTGGATGAGACCTGGTCTTTCTTTGCAGTAGAATTCTTGGAACCAGAGACCTCAAGTAGAGCTAAGTTTGCTTGATCTTCTCAGCAACACTGCTTCCTCCGTCTGAAGCATATGTACAGGACCTTGCTCCTCTTGGAGTTGAAGATCCAAAATCAAGAGTTGGTGCGGACGACACTCGTGGTTTTTGTTGTCTTAGCATAGTGGCTTTGCTCCTTGTAATAGCTCAAAACTTCCAAAAGTAACATCCAGGATTCCCTCTACTTCAGCGAAGAACTTGGAATCAGCAGCCTTGGAGGAAGTTGACTGGGAGTTGATCTTCTTGGAAGCCATTTTGAATATACTTTGATTCTTCAAAAGTTGAGATGAGAGGTAGAGATTGTCCCACTAGGCGTGCCAGAATTTATATGACAATAAAATTCGCGTCTTAGAAAATAATAATCAAGGAACGAAAAATATTGCAACAATCGTAGTATTTTGTTTCAAGGAGTGAGTTCTACAATCTCTATGAATCCTCTGATTCGCCTTTTCAAATATAAATTCAAGAGCTCTTTAGCTTTTTCTTGAATCTTGAAAAACTTGATAGATTTGATCTTGACTTGTACTTGAATTCAAGGACTTTTGGGCTTGATCTTGAATTCGGTGGTGTTGATCATGATATATGAATTTGATGAACTTGAACTTGATATGATCTTGTTCTTGAACTTGATCATGACTTGTACTTGAATCCGAGGGCTTTTGGGCTTGTTCTTGAATCCGGTGGTCTTGATCTTGATGCATTCTTGAACTTGAATGCTTGATTTCTTGAATTCTTGTTGTTGTTCGTAGAGTGTGCGTTTGATCCACGAGCTCTCTCTGGCTTCTTGTTAGAATTCTTGATGTTAATTTTGAATTATGAGAGCTCCTTTATATAGTTGTAGAATGGAGGAGTCATGATGGAATCAGATCTTCTTCCGTCCACTTAGATTTAAGGTGACATGACGCAGGAAAAGTGATAAGAATAGGACTCCTTGAGTAATAATGGAATCATGCTTTTTTCTGGCCAATCAGATTTAAGGTGACATGGCAGGAAAAGTGATAAGAATAAGACTCTCTTTAAGTGACATAACAATATTTGATTGGTTGAGACACATCACTTGTACATGTGGCATATTTTCATTGGCCTTTGATTTGAGATAAGAATGTCATGTCATTCTGACACATGGCGTGATCCTATTGATTTCTTTATTTGAGTTGGCACGCCAAGTCATCCGACACGTGACATCAAGTGGGCCTCTTAGGATAAGAAGATATTGGGTCTAATGAAGTGGGTCATCTTTTATAGCCCAAATAAATGAATTTGGACTTTTAACTAAATCTATATTTCATTGGACTTAATTAATTAACCCAATTGTATTAATCCATAATATTTATTTGGACTAATATATTTTGTATTTAATATAATTTGAATCATATTATAAAATTTATTTTTTCATAAATTTTTTATGATTAGATATGTGATTAACAAAGAAAATAAAAGAAAATGGAACTTTTGGTTATGTGTTCCCATGTGTCATGTCATGTCTATTATTTTGATACGACACCAAATTCAAGAGTATATATTATCATTTGGGGGAAATCACCAAGAGCTGGGAGATGCTTAGCTTTCTACATACTGCATCAATGACCAACAACTTGCCACTTTATTTATTTTTCTTAAAAAAATACTCTTGGTTGATATAGTCTGATTAACACAAAATTTAAATTGGTAATATTACCTATCTCATGATATTTATTAAAAATATATTAAATTTTATTTTTATAATAAACTAATAAAAAATGATACTTACCAATTTTAATGCTGTGACGGATAGCCTTATGTTAGGAATTGTGCTTTTTTATCTTGTCCTACAAAGCTTTCCACAAGAAAAATATTCTTGGAAAAAGCATGATGGAATAAAGCACAAGTGGTGGGGTAGAAGAACCTATACCTTATTGTTCTATTTCTCTATCTCTTTGTTTGTGTGGCAATTATTCATTCCATTTTCTCCATACATCTTCATCTTCTTCTTCCTTTGCCAATTATTAATTCCTTTTCTTACGTTGTTGTTTTTTCTGCCTGTCATGTTATTTGGATGAGCATAAACTTGTGGGGACCAAAGGGAATTGTGATCATACCGACCAACACATACTCTCTTTTCTACTTTTTAAATTCATTATTTTTTAAAAAAAATTTAAATGTCTATATGGACATAAAATGTTTTTTCGGAAGAGAATAGAGAAATTAATTAAAAGAAAGACAACACAAAATCATCATATAGTGGTGTGTATTAATTATATATTTAAGTGAAGTCGTGAGGTTAGGTCCACCTTGTATTTTTGTGTTTCTTAGTAAAGCTGGCTTCATTATTTTTTTTCAACAACGAAAAAAACATCAAAATATTTTGTAAATACTAGTTCTAGTAGAAAAGCGTACGTCACCTTAATATCAAATCTAACCTATCACTATTATTTAAACCTTCAATCTCACTCTATGTACCTTTAATTATTTTCACTTCCATTAAGAAAATAAAAAAGTACAGAACATATAGTCCATTAACTTAATCATCCCTCTTTATTATTCTGTCTATCCTAATTTATATTAGTTAGTTTAACTTCATATAAAGTTTAAGAGAGAATAGAAAGACTTTTAAAATTTGAGATCTGAAATAAAACATATATATTTGTGTCGCTAGAAATTATTTCATTAAGGGTAAATTAAAAAATTCTAAAGTTAAATTATTACTCAATATAAAAATGTGCACTTTTTTTTTGGAACCGACAAAAAGGAACATAAATCATATAAATTGGGACGAAGGGAGTAGATGTTACTCTCTCCATTTTTTTTTAGTTGTTATGTTGTACTTTTCGTGAGTTATTTTATCTAATTTTTAAAGCTACATTCAATTAGATTATTTTAGTATTTTAAAATGACTATATATATATACAAAAACTATATAGAAATACTATAAATTTGTCACGACCCGAAATTCAGGCGTGATGGCACTCGTCTTATCCCACCAAGACAAGTCAGCCTACAACTCGACTATAATATTAAAAATGCAGAATTATACTAAAAATAAAAGTTCAATTACGGATAATAAGTCATCTCAATGAAAATACTCCAAAACCTGGTTGTCACGTGCACAAGTTTCTAATGTATTATAATAGATTCGAAAAGAAACACAAGTATCAAATAATGTTGTCTCTAGAATAGAACAAAATTATAAATAGGAGTAAGAAGTCAGTTGGGATGGCAAACAACTACCTCTCACAATCTCCACAGGAAGCCTCAGACAAGGAAGAGTAGAGAGTATCACGACAATCCGGGCTCGCAACCT
>JAPFFP010036783.1:0-15239 GCA_026153255.1 Solanum medicagineum | reverse complement strand
TCTTTATTTCTTCCCACAGTGATGACGAGCATGTGAATCACTTGAGGATGGTGTCCCAAATTTTGAGGGATGAGAGGTTGTATGCTAAATATGAAAAATGTGAGTTTTGGTTGAAAGAGGTTGCATTTTGGGGGAATGTAGTGTCGGGTGATGGCATTAAGGTGGATCCTAAGAAGACGGAGCTTATAAGAAATTGGCCTAGACCTTTGACTCTGTCGGATATTAGGAGTTTCTTGGGTTTAGCGGGTTACTACCGGAGATTTGTGAATGGTTTCTCTTCCATTGCTTCTCCTATGACTAAGTTGACACAAAAGAGGGCAAAATTCATATGGACCAATGAATGTGAGAAGAGTTTCAAAACTTTAAAGGATAAGCTTGTCTCTTCTCCCATCTTGACTCTATCGGAAGGATTGGAAGGATTTGTGGTTTATTGTGATGCCTCAAGAATTGGTTTGGGGTGTGTTTTGATGCAAAATGGCAAGGTAATAGCATATGCCTCTAGACAACTTAAGGTGCAAGAGTAGAATTATCCCAACCATGAGTTTGAATTAGCGACTGTGGTGTTTGCTTTAAAACTTTGGCATCACTACTTGTACGGGGTTCATGTTGATGTCTTTACCAACCATAAGAGTCTCCAATATGTTTTCACCCAAAATGATCTCAACTTGAGCCAAAGAAGGTGGTTAGAGCTCCTTAAAGATTATGATATGAGTCTGCATTATCGTCCCGGCAAAGCTAATGTCATGGTTGATGCTATAAGTAGAGTGTCCATGGGCAGTTTAGCTCATATTGATGATGGTGGCAAAGAGGTGGCTAGAGAAGTTCACCGGTCAGCTAGATTGGAAGTTAGGATGGGTGATGTTGAAAATGGTGGTGTAATAGTTGTTGATGGTTCTAAATCTTCTTTGATTGAGGAGGTAAAGGCAAATCAAGATCTTGACCCCGCCTTGCTAGAGTTGAAGGCCTTGGTGAGAGATGGTAGAGTGGAGGTTTTCTCCCGAGGGGAAGATGGTGCCCTTGGGTACAAAGGTAGATTGTGTGTACCAAATGTTGATGACTTGAAGGAGTGATTTTGATGGAGGCTCATAATTCATCCTATTCCATTCACCCTAGTTCTACAAAGATGTAAGAGACTTGAGGGAGATGTTTTGGTGGGACAGTATGAAGAGAGATATTGCCAAATTCATATCCTGATGTTATAACTACCAGCAAGTGAAGGCCGAACATCGAAGGTTGGCCTAGCCCAAGACATAGAAATTCCTACTTGGAACAGGGAAGAGATCAACATGGATTTTGTGGTTGGGTTGCGTAAGACTAGAAAACACTTTGACTCTATTTGGGCTGCTGTGGATAAAATGACAAAGTTAGTTCACTTTCTACCCATCAAAACCACTTATTGTGCTGAAGATTATGCCAAGTTTTATATACATGAGCTAGTTAGATTGCACTGGACTCTCTTGTCAATCATTTCAGATAGTGGTGCTCAATTCACTTCTCATTTTTGGAGGTCCTTACAAAGAGGGCTTGGTACCAAGGTTAAGCTTCACACGGCTTTTCATCCTCAAATAGATGGTCAAGCTGAGAGGACTATCCAAACTCTTGAGGATATGCTTAGGGCTTGTGTTTTCGAGTTTATGGGTACTTGGGATGAACATCTTCCACTTATTGAATTTTCTTACAACAATAGCTGCAACTCAAGCATTGGTATGTCTCCTTTGAAGCTTTATGTAGTAGGAGTTGAAAATCCCCGGTTCGGTGGTTTGATGTGGAGAATATGACATTTCTAGGATAGGATTTGGTTATGGAAACATTGGACAAGGTGAGTTTGATAAGGGAGAGATTGAAAACAACCCAAAGTAGACAAAAGTTCTACTCCGACGTGAGAAGAAGAGATCTTGAGTTTAAGGATGTTGATTGGATTTACTTGAAGGTCTCACCAATGAAGGGTGCGGTCCGATTTGGCAAGAAAGGGAAATTGAGCCCAAGGTTTATAAGTCCTTACAAAGTTTTGAGTAGAGTTGGTAAAGATGCATATGAGTTGGAGTTGCCTATGGAGATAAATATGGTTCATCCGGTCTTCCATATATCCATGTTGAGTAAGTGTGTGGATGACCCAAGTACTATAGTGCCCTTAGAGGTTGTGGGCGTTGTAGAAGATAATTTGACCTATGAGGAGGTCTCGGTAGAAATTTTGGATAGACAAGTGAAGAGGTTGAGAAACAAAATGTAGCTTCCCTCAAGGTCCTTTGGAGGAATCAACAAGTTGAAAGTGCCACATGGGAAGCCGAGGCAGACATGAGAAAGCAAAATCCATATCTCTTCCTCTCTACTCAAGCCGAAGTTAATAATTTAAGTCCCCTACATGATTTCAAGTCTTAAGTTTCAGCCCTCATGTCGTTTTACATGCATTCATGTTTATGGTAACAAGTTTATGGTGATTTTTATGCTCATGTTGAGACTTTTTTTGAAAATAATGTTTAAATGCATTTGTTGCATTCATGTCAGGATGAAATCTTCATAATAACTTCTTTTATACATGTTTCTTTGACACACAGGGACAAATGTTCTTGAGAAAGAGATATTGAAATGCACCACATGTGCTTCGAAATGCCCCATAATTTTAATTTCTATATATCTCAAAATTCATATATGATTTCAAAATTCGACTCCATATTCTTGATTAAGGGGCAAAAATTAGTGGGAAATGGGTATAGCATGGATTTTAAAAGACCCATGGTGGAAAATCATTTCCGCAATTTACGATTTCTAGTGGCTCTCCGCGCCTTTGCCACGACACGCTAGGGGGCCAAGGCAGTGTATCTAGTACTCCGTTTTTGGTCCACAAAGCGCCAGGGGCATGGAATAGTATAATATTTTCCTTATTTTTCCTGTTTTGGCCAAGGGTACTGGGGCCATAGCCCCATGCCCACTTAAACGTGAAATCCCTCATACTTATCCATTTTTCAACTCTATAACTCAAAAAGCCCTCTCTCAAACCTCTCTAAGACTCTATCAATTCTCTCATTCAAATCTAAAAATCTTAAGCTCAATTTTGGAGCTCAAGGATTCATTTGAAGCTCTAAGTCTAATTCAAGTTCACCTCGAAGAATTCAAGGTTTAAGGTATGTGGATTTCATCCATTGGGTCCTTTCACCCATGGAGCCCAACCTTCTTTTTTATGAAAATTGCATGTTTTCCAGTTGTATTACCTATGGGTATCTCTTATTATGGATTATGAATATAAAGTATGTTGGGGTTTTATGAAGTATTGATTGACTATACATAACCATCTATTTCCAAGCTTATTTTATGAATTAGTTTTTTCCATTGATACTATACATGTTTTTAGATATGAAACCATGAAGTATCATGAGCTTTAGTAATGGATTTCAAGGTGCCCTATATGAGGGTTTTACTATATGTTGGTGGGTTGATTTGCATTGACTTTACTGATTTTATTTCACTCTTGAATTGCATGATTATGAGCTAGTAACATGAACCCACCATGAGTTTTATAAAATGACATGACAAGAATTCTCAAGTTATTTAAGATCTATTACATGATTTACAAGTCAACTAATTTCATGATGATTAAGGGCTTTCAAGTACTTGAATTTATGAAAAGTATCTATGATGTTATAAGTATCAAGTTAAGCCTATTTCAAGATTTTACCTCTTGCGAGTCATTTATGTTAAAGAATGGGTTCATGTATGATTATGATCTACTCTCATGTTCAATTTAGGCTCACTACTAGAGGTCAAGCATGTTTATGAGCTACTCAAGTCATGTTCTTACAAGTTATTCATGTTATGATTAAAGTATGATTTTTTCAAGTATTCTGTGGGATTTGACTTAGCATCGATTGAGGCTTAAGATGGGGGCTCGACTCAAGGGGTCCTTACATAAAGTTTTAGTCTCTAAAATATATACCACCATAGGATTATGATTATTACCCTTGCTATACTAGGATCTATCTAGTTCATTTTATCATGTTTGGTTTGCCTAGGCAAGTAGACCACACTTCGTCGAGGGGTGTCATACCCGGTCACTTTAACCGAGGGGGTGTTAGGCCTCGGAGTCCAAGTTGTAGCTACTTGGTCTATGTTGGTTATATATGTGTGTGTGTTCATATATACATATATATATATATATATATATATGTATATTGTTAAAGGTGAATGATTCAGACATACTTAGTATGCCTACATGATAATCCTTCATACTTAGTATATCCAAATGTACTAACACATACTATATGCCAACATGATATTACCATGTACAGACCGGAGCTCCTTTTGATCATCCTCCATGAGGCTAGTTTTGTACTTCGTTGATTAGCATTGGTGATTCCTCAAGTCCAAGGACACTATCTACCTCACTCTTGCTATTTTGAGACTTTATTATGTTGAACACTTGTTACTATAAGGATGAACCTAGAAAGTGTCTCGGCCCCCGCTCCATTCCAAGTTAGAGGTATTGTTGGATATTATGATATATTTATGCTATGAGCTTGACTCTATCATGCTTTTGTGATTATCGAAGACTTACCTTAGTCCCGCTTCCCTCTCTTGTTGTTGTTAATTTGCTTTCGCAACCAAGGACGTGTGGTTGATATGCTAAGAGGCTTGTTTTGGGTCTCTTCGGGTTCCCATTCATCGTGTCATGTCTAGGCCCTAAGATTGGGCTGTGACAAATAATCATTTAGGAACATGAGGTAAGAATAAAAATTTGTACAATACATGGTCAATTCATCATAGAGAAAGTCATAACAGAAACATTTGAAAGAAAACTTAGTCATTTTATAGGATAGAAATCTTAACCAAAAATAAGATCATACAACTATAACAAGAAATATGATGTAACTCCCACATTGGTAAGAGAGATTCTACTTGCCAATGTAGAATTCGAGGGAATGCCTTAAAATCATGAGTTGTATATAGCTCCACAAGCTAGGCTAATGAGGAAAACCTATGAGGGCATGTAGTTTAAGACTAAAAGTTATTACTAGAATTTTCTTGGGTTGCTCACTTAAGCTTCTCGACCAAACTCCACCTCAAACCCTCTTGGTGCTAGGTCATTTTTATACGGTCATTAATTAGATTGATAAAAAAAGGTCGGAAAACCAGGTTGTCGATCAGCTTTCTAGATTGGAAGATGAGGATGTGGTGGAACTTGATGATAAGCTGGGCATAAATGACTCATTCCCCGATGAAAGAGTTCTGGCAGCATCACGTGATCTTACACCTTTGTTTGCGCATTATGCTAACAATTTGGTGAGTGATATAGTGCCCTCTGAGTTGAACACCCATCAACCTCGCAAGTTTATGCATGATGTAAAGAAGTTCTTCTGGGATGAGCCATATTTGTTTTGCATTTGTGCTAATGGGATCATCCATAGATATGTTCCAGAAGTAGAGATGATGCGCATTCTTGAAGCATGTCACTCTTCATTGGTGGATGGCCATCACAGTGGAGCTCGCGGCTTACAAGGTTACAGTGTAGCTACTATTGACAATCTATACATCAAAATGCCCATGATTATGTAAAGTCATGTGATAGATGTCAAAGAGAGGGTGGAGTTTCGCAAAGGCACGAACTTCCTTGAAATCCTATTTTGGTGATAGAACTATTCGATGTTTGGGGCATTGATTTTATGGGACCCTTTGTTAGGTCTCATGGTAACAAGTATGTTCTAGTTGTAGTTGATTATGTCTCCAAGTGGGTTGAGGTCGTAGCTCTACTGAACAATGAGGATAAGTGTGTTACGGGATTTCTCCAAAAAAGTATTTTTTCCAAGTTTGGTACACCTCGGGCAATTATCGGTGATGGAGGTTCTCATTTTTGCAACCGACTTTTCAAAGCTCTTCTTGAAAGATATGGTGTGAAGCACCGTGTGGCAACCCCATATCATCCCCAAACTAGCGGGCAAGTGGAAGTATCAAATAGGGAAATAAAGTAAATTTTATCCAAAATGGTGAATGTGAATCGTATTGATTGGTCAAGGAAGTTGGATGATGCTTTATGGGCCTAGCAGACTACCTTCAAAACTCCCATCGAAATGTCTCCGTATCAATTGGTGTTTGGAAAGGCCTATCACTTGACAGTTGAACTTGAACACAAAGCGTTATGGGTGTTGAAGAAACTGAATCTAGATTGGCAAGAAGCTGCAACCTCTAGGTTGATGCTAGTGAATGTGATTGATGAGTTTAGACTACGAGCATATGAGAGCTCCGCTTTATACGAACAATGAATGAAGGTTCAGCATGATCGCTGAATGGAAGATCGCCAGTTTGCTCCGGGAGACATGGTATTGCTTTACAACTCCAGGTTGAGGTGGTTTCCTAGTAAACTTAAATCTAAGTGGATGGGGACTTTAGAGTTGTGCGTGTTAATAGTCATGGCAATGTCGAGTTAGAGAGTAGGGATGGCAAAACTTTCAAAGTCAATGGACAAAGGGTAAAAAGGTGTATGGGTGACATAGAAGATATCAAAATAGTAGAAGATTGGTACCTTGAGGAGGTATGAATGCAAAAGCTTCCTGTCATGCCGCGACAATAAATCAGGCGCTTCTTGGAAGGCAACCCAAGGTACACCCTTTTGCACCTTTGCTTTGTGTTCTACTTTGAGGACAAAGTATCATGTTTTGGTGGGGTAGTGGAAGTTATAGATTAAGCTAAAATCTAAGTAGCCTCATCCATAACTTCCTTTGTTTTTGATCCCAAGGTTTTCTTGTCGTGTTTCTTTTTCCTTGTGGATGTTTTAATTCTTGCTGAACAGGCATGTTTTAGGAAGTGTAGTTAAGTTGTAAATGCATAGTAATGTTATCTATTGGCATATATATAGTTCTTAAATGTTCTTGAAAGTTTTGTAGAAATTGGGTACCCTCAAAATTTTTGGATTGTAGTTGTTGATGCATTCATTCTTTTTGAGTATCATGCAATGTTTGTCTGATATTGTGAAGGTAACCTGAGGCTAGAAGCATGACCTATGAGTCTATACTTGATTGTGTATGCAATGCCATTGTGTTGTGAGCTAATTTTGATGCATTCATGTATCATGTATGGACTCAGAACTTGCCCAGTACTCTAAGATTGGTTTAGTGATCTGGTTGATTTGGAAGTGATCTTAGGCCTTTGTTCTTATAGGAAGACCACTTTTGCCTACATTGCCTACCAAATGAACTAGTGAGTCTGTCTTTCCAAATATTTGAGCTTCTCATATACTCATTTTTCTTGACACCTTATTGACTTAACCTTGTTTGATGAAATACCTTGATATTGGCCATGATTTATCCTTGAACATGTGAACCTTTATCGAGACTAAAACCTAAGTTGAGAGTAGCTGCATTGGTGGCCCTGGTTTGAGGCATAGAGATTGTGTACTTCACCTTAGTCTAAAAGCTTGAGTTGATAGTGGCCCTTATTTTGGTAAAGTGACAAAAATGAGGTGGTTAGTTGGGGTGAAAAGAAAGAAAATAAATAAGCATGAGCCGGGAGAAGAATAAGAGAAACAAAAGTGCCTTGAGTTGAAAAGATCAGCAAAAATGAGTTTGAAATGGAGGCACAATTGAAAAGTGGAAGAAAGAACGCGGGAAAAGCTTGAAATGCTGGAGTAAGGGAGGAGTTAGTGAAATTGGATGGGTTATGAAGGATTAAAGTGTTGGTAAGCATGGTTCAAGGATAGCCTTTAGTCACTTATTGCCTAAAATCCCATACCAAAGCCCCCTGAACCTTTGTTACAAGATCTTAAGTCCGAAAGTGATCCAAATCCACCTTGTCACCAAACCAAAAGTTGATTATAGGAGTAAGCTTATGGTGTTAGTCATTGTGCATGAATTTCAATTGTGAGAGTGAGAATGCCTCCTCAGTCCTTGATTTCTAAATGCTTTTAAGTGAGTATGAGGTACTTCTTTCTAGTGAGAGCATTTGCACTACTTGAGTAGCATATGACTATACCAATGATTGTGGAAGGTTGATGCTCCTTATTTTATCATGGTTGGGTTGCTAGGTATCTCATTGTGTTCTTATTTTGCTGACTAACTTTGAAATCCTATTTTGAAAATGGTAGTTGGGTATCTGAATCAAAGGAGTTGATATATATGCCATTAGGATAGTTGCTATGTATATCTCTTTGTCTGTGTTGATTGAGTCATCGCTTGAGGACAAGCAACAATTCTAAGGTAAGGGTGTTGATATGCTGTCAAACTACAGCACATTTGGTGACTGAAAGAAGGGATTTGATTGAGAACTTATTGTAAATCAACCCAGAAACACTTGCTAACACCCTCATGCAAGATACATTAAAACCCTTCTTCCAATCTCTTCATGGAACATAGATTCATAGCTCAAAACATGCTTAAACAGTCCACATTTCATGAAAATCCCAACATAGTTTATAATCATATAATAGTAAGAATACCCAAAAGTAAATCAGCTTGAAAACATGGAATTTGTGTGAAAAGGTAGGTTGGGAACCATGGGTGAAAGGACCCAATGGTTGAAACTCAAATACATCAACTTTGTAGATTTCCTTGATGAAGATTTGATTGAGAACTTGAAGTTTGAATAAAATCCTTAGATCCAGAATGAGATTGGGACACTTGAATTTTGGGTGAACTATTTGTCTAAGTGCTAGATAGTGTTTTATGGAATGTCTTGTATGATATGAGGTTAAAAAATGACTAATTATAGGTGTTTTTATGCGTATGAAAGCTTTGACCCACGACCCAAAGGCCTTGGACTGAAACAGGAAATTGTAGGAAAAATAACACTGCTTCGCGCCCTGGCCGCGTTGTGCCAGGGGCGCGGATCGTGTCTGTAATTCATCAGTTTTGGAAAATTAGATTTTGATACAATTTCTCTAAAATTGGGGTTATACTGATTTCGCACTCAATTTTTCCCCTTGATCATGAATATGAAGTGGATTTTTGATATCACACACAAATTTTGAGATACATGGAAATTATGATTATGGGCACTTCCGAGTCACATTTTAGGGTACTTTTCGGAGTCGTTTCATTATCTCCCCCTTGGGAACATTCATCCCCGAATGTCAAAGAAATATATATAGGAGAACTAATGAAGATGACTTCAGCCTACTCAAGGATGCAACAATGCACTTAAACATCATTTCAAAACTCTCAACATAAGTACCAAAATCACCATGACATGAAATCATATAAAGGACTTAGATTAGTACCTTAGGCTTGAGTGGAATGGAAGAGATAGGGATATCACTTTTGCATATTCATTTCGACTTCCCATGTGGCACTTTCAACTTGTTGATTCATCAAAAGGATCTTAACGGAGGCCACATCCTTGTTCCTCAACCTCTTCACTTGTGTATAAAGACTTTCTACTTGAACCTCTACATTAGCCGAATTGTCTTCAACAACACCCATAATACCAAGAGGCACAATAGAATTTGGTTCACCCACACACTTAATCAACATAGACACGTTGAAGACCGGGTGAACCATATTCATATCATTGGTAAACTCCAACTCATAGGCCAACTTACTAATCTCCCTCAACACTCTATAAGGGCCGACAAATCTTGGACTCAATTTACCCTTCTTTCCAAAATGAACACACCCTTCATGGGTGAGACCTTTAAAATAGACTCAATCACCAACATCATATTCATGATCCTTTCTCCTCACATTGGCATAGGACTTTCGACGACTTTGGGCTATTTTAAACCTCTGTATTATCAACCGCACTTTCTCTAAGACCTCCAAAACCAAATCCAGACCCAACAAAGCCATCTCTCCCACTTCAAACCACCCAACCGGTGATCTACAATGTCTACCATAAAGGGCCTCAAAAGGAGCCATACTAATGCTTGCATGATTGCTATTGTTGTAAGCAAACACAATGAGTGGAAGATGATCATCCCAACTTCCCTTAGACTCCAATACTCAAGCTCTAAGCATATCCTCAAAAGTTTGGATAGTTCTTTCGGCTTGGCCATCGATTTGAGGGTGAAAGGCCATACTCAGCTTTACCTTGGTACCAAGACCTCTTTGGAAGGACCTCCAAAAGTTAGAAGTGAATTGAGCACCACGATCCAAAATGATAGACAAAGGCATCCCATGCAATCTAACCAACTCATGAATGTATAATCTAGCTTAATCTTCGGCCCCATAAGTAGTCTTAACCGGTAGGAAATGAGCCGACTTTGTCATTCTATCAAACAAAACCTAAATAGAGTCAAAACCTTTTCTAGTCTTAAGCAACCCAACCACAAAATCCATGTTGATTTCTTCCCATTTCCAAGTCCGAATCTCTATATCTTGGGCTAGCCCACCATGCCTTTGATGCTTGGCTTTCACTTGTTGGCACTTATGGCAACTGGACACAAACTTAGCAATTTCTTTCTTAATACCATCCTACCAAAACACACCCCTCAAAACTCTATACATCTTTCTGGAACCAAGGTGAGTAGAATAGGAATAATTATGAGCCTCATCCATGATCTCATCTCTCATACCATTAACACTAGGCACACACAGTCTACCTTAGTACCTAAGGGCACTATCTCCCCTTTGGGAGAAAACCTCCAACTTACCATCTCTCACCAAGGCCTTCAACACTAACAAGGCAGGGCCAAGCTCTGGTTCTACCTTCACCTCCTCAACCAATGAAGATTTAGAATCGTCAACCACCAGTACACCACCATTGTCAACCTCTTCCAAACTATACCCCAATCTATCCAACCAATGGGCCTCTCTAGCCACCTCTTTTCCACTGATATGCTATCAAAATACAACACATTTGGTGCTTGAAACAAGGGATTTTATGAGTTCTTAAGGCAACTTTTTAGTGTTTTGATGTGTTTTTGTGTTAATCCTGTAGGAAAGTTAGGTTGGCATGATTTTACAGAAAAGTTGCAGACTTTGCTAAAGCATAGGACATATGAGCCCATCTACGAGTTGTAGCTAAGTTACGAGTTGTAAGGTATGCCGTAGTAGGAAATAGAGACCAAAAATTCAGAAATCTACCAAGTAAGGGTCACTCCTACGAGTCGTATGATACACTACGACTCATACAAGTGGGATTGTAGCAAGATTTAGAGAGCCAAAATGTTGGACCAGAAACTAAAGACCAAGGCTACCACACAAGTATACAAGTCGTAGCCCAAGCAATGACTCATACCAGTGGGTCATACTAGTTGAGTCCAAGGTGCGAAGACCCTGATATTAATCCTTGATTACGACTCGTAGGTCACTCTACGAGTCGTAACTGCGAGACATACCAGCTGAAAGGTTTCTTCTCTGCATATGTTTTAGGTTTTATTCGTGTACACTACAAATACTTAAAGTAGGATTTTCATTTCAGAGACATCATAGATCAGACATTTAGAATTTGGCTCTAAAATATTCTTGACAGAATATTTTAGGATTTCACTTTAGATTGTTGTCTTCTCTTTGAAAACCCATTCTGGAAATTGCAAATCTTGTGTTATCACTTTGGAAATCTATAAAGCTTGTGGGTTTGCAACTTGGTTGTCTTCAACTTTCATTGTTTTTGGTAAAATTCTCAATTGTCATTTATTTTCATTTTGTGTGTTTTGCCTTAGCCATGAGTAGCTAAGCACCCACAACTTGGGGTTGTGGGAACTATGGGTAGTTGCTTGAGATGACCTACATTGTTTGCATTTATATGATTGGGGTTTTGCATCTATTTTCTATTTCCCTTCATTATTAATGTTGTTTGGGGGTGGCCAACACCAAACCCTGCCTATTATCACGATCCCAATCAAGGTAGTGATGAACAGAAAAAGGGAACAGGATTTGGTTGATGTGTTCCTGTCTAATCAACCAAATTAGACCAAGGGGAGGTTGATTGGGATGATAGGTAATGGTTCCTTGGCACGCCGTGGTAGCCGACCAAGCACAATGGTGAAATTCGACCTTCACCTTCACAAGAGGGCTGGAAGAACCTAAGTTAGCATCCTGCATGCAAATCACCAATTGTAGTTATGTTATCTAGGTTAATCGAGTCAACAAACCATGGGTAATACAATTTCCAAGTTGTCCCCAAAATTGAGTTTTTTCTCGCGTTTTAATTAGTGTTTGTTTTATGTTGTTTTTGAATTACAACCGCCCCCCCATTTTGATATTGTAGTCATAAATACTAGAAATAATTAGTAGTGAATTCTTGTAGTCAAAGCCCTATATTCCCCATGGATTCGACCCTAACCTTGGTTAGGTTAATTATTGATTGCGACCGTCTTTTTATTGGAGCGTTAACATCATCAAACAATTATGGTGCCGTTGTCGGGGAATACAACTAGGTTTTGACTTGAACTCACTATTAGTTAGTTCTAGTCTCAAGACATCAATACAACTAGGTTTTCACTTGAATTCACTTGCAACAGGGAGACGTCAACTACAAAGCACTCTGTAGAGGTTGCACCAGAGCTAGAGTTAAAGGCATTACTATCGCATCTGAAATATGCATACTTGGGAGAGAGTAGTACAGTACTTATCATCATTGCAAAAAATTTTATTGAAGCTCAAACAAAAGCCCTAGTCTTAGTTCTCAAGCAGTACAAGAGAGCAATTGGGTGGACAACTGCAGACATTATTGGCATACCCTCAGGGATATGCACTCATAAGATTCAGCTAGTCAAAGATTACAAACTGAGTATTGAGCAGCAAAGGTGGTTGAATCCCCCAATGCAAGAGTTTACGAGGAAAAAAATTATCAAGTGGTTAGATACTGAAGTAATCTACCCGATTGCTGACAGTGAGTGGGTGAGTCCAGTGCAGTGTGTTCCAAAGAAGGGAGGCATCACAGTGGTGCCTAATGCAAAGAATGAGTTGATCCCCGTGAGACCAGTCACTAGATGGAGAGTGTGCATGGATTATAGAAAATTAAATACCTCCACCGAGAAGGATCATTTTCCTATGCCTTTCATGGATCAGATGCTCGATAGACTGGCAAAAAAGGGATTGTATTGTTTCATTGATGGGTATTTCGGGTACAATCAAATTGTTATTGTGCCTGAGGATCAAGAGAAGACAACGTTCACATGCCCCTATGGTACCTTTGCATTTAAGATAATGCCCTTTGGACTTTGCAACGGTCCAGCCACATTTCAGAGATGCATGATGTCTATCTTTTCGGACATGGTTGAAAAATCCTATTAAGGTGTTCATGGATGACTTCAGTGTCGTTGGCCAATATTTTGAAGAATGGCTTTTACATTTGCGTGATATGTTGCAGAGATGTGTCGAGAGTCACTTGGTGCTAAACTAGGAGAAATGTCATTTTATGGTCAAATAGGACATTATACTTGGTCACAGAATTTCGGGCAAAGGAATTGAGGTGGATAAAGCAAAAATCTAGGTGTCAGAAAAATTACCACCGCCAGTTTCGGTATAAGGTATCAGAAGTTTTCTAGGCCATGCTGGATTCTAACGCCGTTTCATAAAGAATTTCTCCAAGATCTCACAACCTTTCTGTAAGTTGCTAGAAAAAGACGCAAAGTTTGTATTTGATGATGCATGCACGTACGCCTTCTAAGAATTGAAAGAAGGCTAACCACAGTGCCCGTTATTGTAGTTCCAGATTGTTCACAACCGTTTGAGCTAATGTGTGATGCGAGTTGGGTTGCACTCTGTTTGGTGGGACAACGTAGAGAGAGAACCCTACATCCAATCTATTATGCCAGCAAAGCATTGAATGTGGCTCAGTAGAATTACACTATGACCAAACAAGAATAGCTTGCATTGTTTTTTGCATTTGAAAAATTCCGTTCATACTTGTTAGGAGCTAAAGTGATCGTGCACACAGACCATGCAGTGCTCAAATATCTAATAGTAAAGAAGGATGCAAAGCCTAGATTAATTAGATGGGTACTTCTCTTGCAGGAATTCAATTTTGATGTGTTGATAAAAAGGGGTCGAAAAACCAAGTTGTCGATCAGCTTTCTAGATTGGAAGATGAGAATATGGTGAAATTTGATGATGGGCTGGACATAAATGACTCATTCCCCGATGAAAGAGTTCTGGCAGCATCACGTGATCTTACACCTTTGTTTGCACATTATGCTAACTATTTGGTGAGTGATATAGTGCCCTCTAAGTTGAACACCCATCAATGTCACAAGTTTATGCATGATGTGAAGAAGTTCTTCTGGGATGAGCCATATTTGTTTCGCATTTTTGCTGATGGGATCATCCATAGATATGTTCCAGAAGTAGAGATGATGAGCATTCTTGAAGCACGCCACTCTTCATTGGTGGGTGGCCATCACAATGGAGCTCGAATGGCTTACAAGGTGTTGCAGTGTGGCTACTATTGACAATCTATACATCCAAACACCCATAATTATGTAAAGTCATGTGATAGATGTCAAAGAGAGGGCGGAGTTTCGCAAAGGCATGAACTTCCTTGAAATCCTATTTTGGTGATAGAACTATTTGATGTTTGGGGCATTGATTTTATAGGATCATTTGTTAGCTCTCAAGGTAACAAGTATGTTCCAGTTGCAGTTGATTATGTCCCCAAGTGGGTGCAGGTCGTAGCTCTACCGAACAATGAGGATAAGAGTGTTACGGGATTTCTCCAAAAAAGTATTTTTTTCGAAGTTTTGTACACCTCGGGCAATTATCAGTGATGGAGGTTCACATTTTTGCAACCGACTTTTCAAAGCTCTTCTTGAAGATAAGGTGTGAAGCACCGTTTGGCAACCCCGTATCATCCCCAAACTAGTGAGCAAGTGGTAGTATCAAATAGGGAAATAAAGTAAATCTTATCTAAAATGGTGAATGTGAATCGTACTTGTTATGCCGAAAAATGACTTTTTGTTTTGAAAAATAATTCGAAAGTCGAAAAATCGATTCAAAACTCATTAATTTGAGAAAAACTGATTCTCGAAATTCGAAAGGAAAATAGAGAGTCGCCACCTAATTTTACGGATAATTAGGAAATCAATAAAATATTTTAAAAGACCTAACAGAAAAATCTTTTAAAATCCAGAGATATGGTTCGGGTTCACATTTCCACTTCGAGAAGGTTTTACGCACTCAAAATGGCCGCTAAATGCGGTTATCCGACGATTAAGTGATTTGACTAACTTTTGACTTGACTTTAAAAAAGTTGATTGTTTTGTAAAAATTGATTAATTTAGGAGACTTGACCGATCTTGAAAATTTGACTAGACTCAAGAAAACAATCGACTAAACTTGAAAATTTTACACTAAGTTTAAAAATTAAACATGATAAGT
>JAPFFP010036772.1:0-15239 GCA_026153255.1 Solanum medicagineum | reverse complement strand
AATGTAGAAATATAATAAAAATGAAAGTTCAATAAGGATAATAAGTCAACTTAATGAAAATCCCCCAAAACCTGGTTGTCACGTGCACAAGTTTCTAATGCATTACAATAGATTCGAAAGGAAACACAAGTATCAAATGATATTGTCTCTAGAATAGAAAAAAAAATCATAAATAGGAGTAAGAAGTCAGCTGGGATGGCAAACAACTATCGCTCACAGTCTCCACAAGAAGCCTCAAACGAGGAAAGTAGAGAGTATCAAGACAATCCAGGCTCGCAACTTACAAAATTGTTATTGCAAGGGGTGAGTACCAAACACACAGTACTCAGAAAGTGAACTACTAGATATAAAATTAAGTAAAATATAATACAGGTACCCCTAATACTCCAAACAAACCCCTACAACTACAACCTGCATAAAATCAGTCCAGCATGACAATTCAGAATGTACATAGCATATAGTTCAATAATCACACCAATTATTATATATCAACAACACCAGGGATCAAGTGCATCTATCAGAAGTTTCACAAAAAGCACTCACACATTCTTAAATGATGATGAGGTGTAATGCAATGCAAAGTAATGTCACGTAAAGTGATGCATGTCTGTCCTAGTGATACACACCTGCTGTCTCACAATCCGAGCCACAACTACAACCTGCATAAAATCAGTCCAGCATGACCGTTCATAATGTACATAGCATATAGCTCAATAATCACACCAATTATTATATATCAACAACACAGGGATCAAGTGCATCTATCACAAGTTTCACAAAAAGCACTCACACATTCATAAATGATGATAAGGTGTAATGCAATGCAATGCAATGTCACGTAAAATGATGCATGTTTATCCTAGTGACACACACCCGCTGTCTCATAGTCTGAGACCCATGGGGACTTCTAGTCCATGCATCTATCGCGGCGTGCGATACGACCCTTGAATCATAGTATCCGTCACGGCGTGCGACACGTCCCTCGAATCATAGTATTCATTGCGGTGTGCGACATGACCCTCGAATCATAGTATCCGTCGCAGCGTGTGACACGACCCTCGAATCATAGTATCCGTCACGGCGTGCGACATGATCCTCGACTCATAGTATCTGCCGCGACGTGCGATACATCCCTCAAATATGGTATATTCTCTTTAATTCTCATTCTTTTTCAGTCCACAGAATACTTGTCACAAAAGTCAATGCAAATAGGCATGTCTACATAATAATGAGAAATGCCTTATTTTAATACAATGCACAGTTCACAACAACATAGTTCGGTACAATATCAACACTAACTAAATACCTCAAAAATCATTCTCAACACCTCACACAAGAAGCACAAGATTCTATATATTTAACAAAGGTTAAGAAATTCACTTGCCTTATATAAAGTCTCGAATCACGTCAATTCCGAATCTTTTCCCTTTCTATGACACTACATCACCAAAATCTATTCAAATATAGCATCATAATTATATAATGAATCTAACGACACTAAAATCAATTAATTCAGATGAAAAGGGTAAAACGGTCCAAAAATTTTGTCGCCAGAAAAATACTGTTGAAATCTAGAAATTTATATATGAAAATGTTCCCCATGTGATAAGGAATTCAATGGCAAAAACCAATTAAAAAATGGAGCTAATATGAGGAAAAAATAGCATGTTAAAGTTTTCGAGATACATTAAAAATGCAGCAGCAAGATCACGAATTTTACCTCAAATGATACACCAAAGTCAATTTCTAAAAATTCCACGGTGTTCTCGTTGGAAAAATTTACAATTTAGCCTTTTGAATCACTCAAATCTGATCAAAACCGAGAGAAAAATCATTGGTTAAAGTAAAAGAACTTGGAAAGACATTGATTGAAAGAATTATCTTTGATTCTTGAATTCTTGACTTAGACTCTTTATAGTTCTTGATGAAGAACCATAATTCTTGAAGAAGAAGAGTCAAGAAATCTTTTCTTAGGATTCTTGAAATTGTTTTCTTGAAACCCTACGTTATGATTTAAAATCCTATTAGAGCTTCATGAATAGATAAAGAAATTCGGGTTGGGTTGATTGAAATTTATGAAGAATAACTTACCTTGAGTATGAATCTTGAAAGATAATCCTAACTTCATGACCTTTTTTATTATTCTTGAGTGTTTATGTTTAGGAGGGAAGAGAGAGGGTTTTGATCATGAAAACTGACGTTTTATACGTTTTGGGAATCATAAATCGACCCCCAAAGTGTTAGAATAAAAGTACTCTCAAAATAGAAGAAAAAAACGCCATTACTTATCCAATGAGGGCCCGCGTTTGGTCCGCGACGCGGAGCCACATCGCAGACCTTCCGATAGCTCTGCACCCCTTCACTAAAATGGTCATAACTTTCTACTCCAAATTCCAATTAAGACTAAATTAGGTGCATTGGAAAGATAATTCTAATATCTTCGATTTGTTATATTATGTGTCATCTAACTCATTATACTTTAGAAGATACGGTCATTTGAATTTTACCCTTCTATCGACTAATACGAAAACTTAGTTGCTAGAAATTATTTGAACTTAGCTTGATGTGAAAGATCACTTATGACTCTAAATCACACCTACTATACATTGAATTCTTAGGAATTGATCCTAGAACGTATATACAGCTTACAAGTCATTGGTTCACCTAACTTTTATTAAATCATACATTAGAACTACGACCTCATATCAACTCCAATTCTATTCCCATACTAAGAATCCTCAATTCTTAATTGACACGAGTAAAGGTGAGTACATTAGAACTACGACCTCATATCTCCCCCATGGGATCATTCGTCCTTGAATGACGAGTAAAGATGGATATCAAGGCATGAATAGACTCAGAATTCATCTTGACACTCCCATCAGTCAATCAAACTTTCGAATCCTCATCACTATCAACAATCCCTATTTAGACTCAAGAATAGACAAGCCACTCAAGAAAAGACAATCAATTTAGTTAAGGGTAAGGATATTACATTCAACATTCTCATTGTCCGGCACGAATAACAATTTGGAATCCTTGCAATACTCAACCCACCAATCTGGACAGTCACAAGTCACTCAGAGTAGACAAATCGGTTCCAATCAAGAGTAAAGATACTCTTTAAGACATTTTCACCATCAAGCAATGAATGGAACGTTACAATGCAGTCAATTCTAATCATTTGACACCTCGACAATCAGCATTTTGAACTTAAGAAGTAAGCCATCAACTCTAATGGGGAATTGGACCATCGATACATAATACTCTATATACAATTTTCAAGCTTAACACCTCATCTCAATTGTATTCCTTTTCATGGAACTCTACTCAATTTAAGCTTATAGCTCTTACTCAAATTCCCATCTAACCATCTCCTCCTCTTCCATAAAAGCCTACTTCTAAGCTTTAAGGTGTTATCCCCTAGATGATCATACTCATACAAAGCAAATCCTCAATACTCAACTCTAAACATCCATAGGGACTTTCATTAAAAGAACAGTGGTCCTCTTCACTACCTCACTACTCTTCCTCAAACCCTCATTATGAAGTCTTCACTAGTCTATCATCAATATTCACATAACAATAACCCCGAATTCAAGCCTATCACTCTAACCACTTCAACTATATTTTAGAACTTTCAAGCCCACTTAGAACTTCTACCTCCACTATTCAATGAGTTCTCACTCAAAGTCACACCAACATACTCTTAGCTATCTATTGTTCATGATAAGGTTTGACCTCCCTCTACCTTCTTATCTCTATCCCTAAATGACACGAGTTTAACACCAATACCATAATAAGGATACACTCACTCACTACTCATCTACCCTCATCCTCAATCTATTACTCTCAATATCACAATTTGAACATGGACGAACTCATTACTTCCCCCTTTTTGCAAAACCTCAAAGTACTATCTCTCCATGCAAAATAAGCAACATCATACCTCTAAAAATTGATACTTTACATCCTACCGTCAACAATGGAATAACAAGCCGAAGGTCAGTGTATGTGTAAGATGACATTAGAATCAAGAACTCTCACTCTCTCTCATCAACCTTCACCTCTCTACTATCATCAACACTTCTATCAAGGCTGGAAAGCTGGATTACTCAAAGAGCTTAGAACGAAAGATCATTAGCACAATTCAATCGAGAAATCTTATCTAAGAACATTCATAGATTACAATCTCTCCCGTCTATCAAGTCTCATTCTGTGTTAACAGAACTATGCATAGTGTAAAACTCAAGTTACATCACATTCAACATGGGACTAGAAACTCTTGGATTCATTAGGGTAAGATCAAGATTAATAAATGAATTCATCTCTTCTCATCCTCAAAATTCAGCATGTTCGAGAAGAAACATGATGTGCATGAGACTAAGCCATAGGTACGAATGGTTGTACACCCAAAGGGAATAGAATGTTACCTCAACTGAAGTATAAGGACTATATAAGGTGGAAAAGAATTGATATCTTATGTTGATCAGCCTATAACAATCCAAAAACTCAAGATCTACTTCAATTCCTTATATCATCGTCTACCCTTAGCTCTCAAGGTCCTCTCTCTAAATTTGTGAATCAATTTCTCTACTAGGCTATAAGCATATACCTCCACACGGTCAAGGAATCATATTCCACAAGAATATACATCTTAAACCCGTCTGTTATTCTATACTCACATATATATAACTAGCCACTCAGACTCCTTTCAAGGATATCACTCTTAGCTTCCTCATGTCTCTATGGAACTCTTTCTGTCTCTCTCTCTCTCTCTCTCTCTCTCTCTCTCTCTCTATTTGCTCCTCTTAATGGTGTACATGATCACTTTCCACATTTATTACACTCTAACATCTTTTTTTTTGCCTGTTAATGTTCAACCATTGTGTTCTCATAAACTTATTTGTATAAGACTTAGACTATTATGGAGAAATAATCATCATCTATTCATATGCCCCAATCGCTTAGCTTCTTGTGATGACAAAGATTACTTACATCAGCCCACTGCACATCACAACTCAATTATACTATTCGAATTCTCATAATAGTCATAACTTAGAGCCTCATGCATCTATACACAATCATGGTTACATATCCTAAACCTCCTAAGCATCCTCTTTCCTAGTGATTCTCCCTTAATTTACTATCTCCATCTAGGGGGTACTTCTAATCTACACCTAGCACTATGCTCCTTGCCAGCCAACATTTTAATCATTGAACACGCACTACAGCAAGACTTTTAGGTCAAATCTCCAACAAGGACTATCACTATCATCATGCTATCTCCTCTTTAACACTACTCCTCAAGATTCAAGCTTAGGGTCTAGCACTAACATGTGCATCCATCACATACCTCTCTAACACCGACTTGCAATTACTAGGTAAAAATTTAGGGAACATAATGTTACTAAAATCTCACAGCGAGTAATCAATCAACGCATTCCCTCTTCACAACTCATGTACCACTCACCCATTCACTATACCTCCTTATCTGGCTGAGCTTATAACTCTATGAATCTCATGAACTCTGACATATAATCATAAGCCTAATTTTGATATATTACATAAAAAAAATACTCTTTTCCCTTCTTTAAGAGCTACACTTCACCCTCAATAGTTTGAATACTACAACACATCAACATATACTTTCTTCTAGTTTGGGACACCCTCTAACACATTCTGACACTGACTCTCTCTATATATACACCTCATCTCATCATGGCAATCATAGGATACTTTCGACTTTTTCATCACGCTTATGGCCATCGACTCATCCTTTCACTAGTTACCTAATGGATACATATCTCTAACTATAAAACCCAATCATTCATCACTCTTGCTATCCCATCAAAAGAACACGGGCATAACTCAATACCAATGAACATAACCACACATGCTAAGAGAGAATAAATAAAGGGAAGTTTCCTAATAGTCTCTATAGCCTCTCAAAGATAAGTACAAATGTCTCCATATCGATCTTTGAGCCTCTACTTAGACTCAACTTGTACGCACGTAAGACCTATGAACCTAGGCTTTGGTACCAATTGTCATGACCCAAAAATGAGCGTGATGGCACTTGTCTTATCCCACCAAGACAAGTCAGCCTACAACCCAACTATAACATTAAAAATGTGAAATTATTACAAAATAAAAGTTCAATTGTGGATAATAAGTTAACTCAATAAGTCTTGCAATTTTTGTATCATTTAAGCGATTTTTGTAATTTTTTAAAAGAGTAGAGATTATATGAAATTATGTAAATATAATTAAGTCGAAAAATGGTCTCGACTTGACTTTAATGCGAAAAAATGTGAATTAATTTTTCCCAAGAGAATAAAAAACAATAGGGTTTCCGTGCCCCTTCCGCGATGCAAAGAGGACGCGGAACCACACTTATGTTTTTTTTCGAAAATTCGATGAAACTGGAAAATTTGCGAAAAAGTGAGATTTAAAACTAGTGCGCAATGCATTAGTGTAAAATCAATGCAGTTTTGTGCTTTTAATGGGGAGGGATAATTTTGACTTTTTCCAAACCCCATATCCTAAACTAATTAGCTTTTAAGGTCATTTTAAATCAAAAACATATTTTTACTCATTCATACGTTCAAGCAAGCAAAGCTTCTCAAGAAACTCATGATCAAGAAAGTCAACAACGATAGTAGGACTTAGGGATTTCTCCAATTCTTCAAGAATTTCTTCCAAAGTATGTAACGCCACTCTAAAATTATTATTTTTAGAATATTTCAGAAAGTATAACCTAGTTGTATCCCAGAAATCTCAATTCTTGGTTGAGATTACTTTCGTGAAAATCCTGCAAAGTTTAGTAAATTTCTTTACGCATGCATATATGCTTGGTTAATAATGATGATTCTTGATTCTTTAATTATTATTTGAAGTAGTGACTCCAAGATTTTAAAGCTATAAATAATTTCCTGTGAATTCATATGGGTCTCATGAACACCCATAAAGCTTATAGTTTAAGACAAGTTAAAGAATTCCTTTTTGAATTATTCTTGCATTTTAGCTGAGTAAATTATATATTAACGAATATTTGAGAAGATGTTAGATCTCAATCAAGTAAAAGAATTTAGTTGAGAAAGCTAAGTAGTAAGCTGGACTAAGTCCCCAAGAAAAATCATACTTCAAGATTTATAATTCTTTAAGTATGAGTTATATAAAAGTATTTTGGGAGTAGTATTGAGCACCGTTATGGGTGAGAGTAGAATAATTTACTTGAACTCATAAACTATATAGCCCAGAATAGGATAGGATTGTACTATGATACCTTCCTCATTAGCCACTAAGATGGCCCAGTTTTGGGGCTGGATCCACTCCCCTAGTTTTCTTTCCTTATCTCGGTAAAGTATGAGATTTCTCTGGCGGCGTGGGAAGACGTTGTATCACACAAAGTTCATAGTGGTGATTGTTGGTTAGATAAACTTCCCAAGCTAAGAAATTATGTTTACTTATTGGTTTAAGCATATTAATTTCAGCATACAAGTCTTATGATTATTGTTATTTCATTTATTAGTTATGATTAAGTCTTTTGAGATGTATTATGATATCCTGATTAAATGTTATAGGCCATCTTACATATTGTACATACCATGTGTTGACGTCCTTAGGACCTGCATCATTTTATGATGCAGACGCAGGTGACAGAGTTGTTCAGCAGCCGCTCCGTTGAGAACTTGACAACTTCCAGTCTTTGGTGAGGCCTCTTCTTAGTTCGAGGCTCCTTTGGTTCATGTTATTTGATTTCATTATTTATTTTTAGTTCTGGCTACTTGGGGCCTGTCTCAGTAGCCTTTTCAGACAGTTTTAGTAAAGGTTCCATAGACCATGTATTAGTATTTCAGTTTCCTGTTTATTTAGATATTGCTTAAGAGCTTTTATATTCAGTTATGCAGAATATTCTTTCTTAGTTGTTGCTTTTATATAGCTTTTCCACTGTTGTTAAGTCTTCCATTGAGTAAGTAGCCAGGCCAAGTGGTTCGCTTGGGACCAGAAATGATTTTTGAGTGCGCCATGTCCAAGGTGTAGGCTCGGGGTGTGGCAAACTTGGTATTAGAGCACAGAGTTCAAGAGTCCTAGGGATTCTATAGAACCGTATCTAGTAAAGTCCGTATTATGGGTGTGAAGCGCGCCATATCTATAATAGGGAGACTACGAGACATTAGGAAGTGTCACCATTTCTTGTTATTCTTTGTCTCGTGGTTCAGAGTATGTCTCTGCAAAGTCCCTTCTAACTCGTGTGTTCATGCCATATTTTTCAGATCATGCCTCCTTGAAGAGCTAATGAACCAGTAAGGGTAGAGGACACCCAGCTAGAAGAAATGAAAACCAGCCGAGTCGAATTCCTGAGGAACTTAGAGGTCCAACTGTGCTTGTGGACAGCCAAAGCAAGTTGACATCAGCAATGCTGAGCTTCCCCAGGCCATTTAGACTTTGGCTCAGGCAGTCACTACTCAGGGAGGTTGCTAGAGTGATGGCACGAATGATGGGGCGAGTATCGCCAAAGTTAAAGAGTTTCTGAGGATGAACCCACCAGAGTTCACTAGGTCCAATGTGAAGTAGGATCCTGAGAACTTTATTGAGGAGCTTCAGAAGGTATTTCAGGTAATGCATATAGGTGATACTGAGCAGGTTGAGTTGGCTGCCCACCAGCTCAAGGGGGTAGCTAGACTCTGGTTTGACCAGTGGAAAGGGAGCAAAGTAGATAGGGCGCCAGCTATTAGTTGGACGGTGTTTGAGGAGACTTTTTTGGGAAAATAATTTCCTAGAGAGATGAGGCAGGCCAAGGTAAGGGAATTTCTGAACCTGAAGTAGAAGAATATGAGTGTGTGGGAGTACAGTATCAAGTTTACTCAACTTTCCCCTTATGCTCTGGCTATGGTGGCAAACACGCATACAAGGATGGATCTGTCTGATCTCTCTCGAATGACTAAGAGAGAGGGCAGGAGTGCGATGTTGATTGGGGATATGGATTTAGACCATTTAATAACATATGTGCAGCAGGTAGAAGAGGAGAAGATGCAAGATAGGGAAGATTTTAAGAGCAAGAGGGCCAAAACATCATGCCAGGGGACAGGCAAGAAAGGGACCGGAGGTGGAGGTCACTCATCTTTTTAGCCTAAGACAGTCAAACCAGCACCTTCATCCGCTAGTACACCTACACTAAGGGTCAAGAATGAGTAAAGATCATAACACCACAGGTTTCTGGGCAGCCAATCTCAGGGTAGGATAGCTCAGGGATCAAACCGTTATCCTACTTATGGTAAGTGTGGTAGATCTCATCCCGGTGAGTGACTTATGGGCACGAGTGATTGTTCCAAATGTGGTCAGGTAGTGCATTTCTTGAAGGATTGTCCTATGGGGAACAGAATATGAGAGATACCTGATCACAGACGGTTTCTTCAGCACCGCAGGGTAAGTCAACTCCCAAGGTTATTATAGCAAGGACAAGCGGGGGCAAAAACCGCTTGTATGCCATGGGCACCAGACAGGAGTAGGAGAATTCACCAGATATAGTTATGAGTATGCTCAGAATCTTTACTTATGATGTCTACGCATTATTAGACCCAGGAGCCACTTTGTCATTTGTAACCCCCTATGTTGCTGAAGTTTGGGGTCAATCCACAATTCTTTCTTAAGCCTTTCAGTGTTTCTACTCCTACTGGGGAGTCTATTTTAGCCTAAAAAATCTATAGGGGTTGTCCAGTCTCTGTTTATCATAAGACTATTGTAGCTGATTCAGTGGAGTTAGATATGGTAGAGTTTGATGTCATCCTAAGCATGAATTGGCTTCATGCTGGGTATGCCTCTATAGATTGCAAAACCAGAGTGGTAAAATTTTAGTTTTCTAATGAACTCGTCTTAGAGTGGAGGGGTAACCCAGTATTTCCTAAGGGCCAGTTTATCTCTTATCTCAAAGCCAGAAAGCTAATCTCCAAGGGGTGTATATATCGCCTAGTTAGAGTTCAGGATTCTCATGCCGAGACACCATCTTTTCAGTCTGTTCCCGTTGTGAATGAGTTCCTAGAATTCTTTCCTGAGGATTTTCCTAGAGTTCCTCCTGATAGAGAGATAGATTTTGGGATAGACACTCTTCCAGATACTCAGCTCATATCCATCTCTTTATACAATATGGCTCCTTTGGAGATAAAAGAATTAAAGTTGTAGTTGAAATACCTATTAGATAAGTGTTTCATTAAACCAAATGTCTCACCTTGGGGTGCTCCAATTCTTTTCATGTGTAAAAAGGACGATTCTCTTTAGATGTGCATAAATTACCGTCAGTTAAACAAGGTCACCATTAAGAACAAGTATTCTATTCCTAGAATTAATGACTTATTCGACCAACTTTAGGGTGCTCCTTTTTTTTCCAAGATAGATCTCACATCTGGGTACCATCAACTTAAAGTTAGAGAGAAAGATAGTTCTAAGACAACTTTCAGGACCCGCTATGGTCATTATGAGTTTTTAGTCATGTATGCACCAGCAGCTTTCATGGATCTTATGAACAGGGTGTTGAGGCCGTACCTAGATATGTTTGTTATTATGTTCATAAATGATATCCTGATCTACTCCCGTAATAAAGAGGAGCATGCAGACCATCTTAGAGTTATCCTTCAGACCCTTAAGGACCAGCAGCTATATGCTAAATTTTCTAAGTGTGAGTTTTGGTTGGCATCTGTGACGTTTCTGAGTCACATTGTGTCTGGTGAGGGTATCCAGGTAGATTCCCAAAAGATTGAGGCAGTAAAGAATTGGCCAAGACCCACAACTCCCTTAGAGATCAGGAGTTTCGTGGGCTTGGCGGGATACTACAAATGGTTCGTAGAGGGGTTTTCTTCTATCTCATCTCCCTTTACTAAGCTGACTCAGAAGAACACTAAGTTTGAATGGTCAGAAGCGTATGAGAAGAGTTTCCAAGAGTTGAAGATTAGGCTGACCACAAGCCCAGTCTTATCCCTACCATATGGAGTTGATGATTTTGTGGTATATTGTGATGCTTCCAGAGTTGGCTTCAGTTGTGTATTAATGTAAAGAGGCAAGATGATAGCATATGCCTCTATACAACTTAAGATTCATGAAAAGAATTACCTAACTTATGATCTTGAACTTGCTGCAGTGGTGTTTGCTCTGAAGATCTGAAGACACTATCTATGTGGTGGGAACGTGTCACAACCCCAAAATGGGTGTGATGACACTCGTCTTATCCCACCAAGACAAGTCAGCCTACGACCCAACTATAACATTAAAATTACGAAATTATAATTAAAAAATGAAAGTTTAATTGCAGATGATAAGTCAACTTAATGAAAATCCCCAAAACTTGGTTGTCACGTGCACAAGCTTCTAATGTATTAGAATATATTCGAAAGGAAACACAAGTGTCAAATGATATTGTCTCTAGAATAGAACAAAATTATAAAATAGGAGTAAGAAATCAGCTGAGATGGCAAAACAACTATCTTTCACAATCTCCACAAGAAGCCTCAGACGAGGAAAGTAGAGAGTATCACGACAATTAGGGCTCGCAACCTACAAAATCATTGTAGCAAAGGGTGAGTCCAAACACACGGTACTCAGCAAGTGAACTACTAACACAAAACTAAGTAATATAGAATACAGGTACCCCCAACACTCCAACCAAACCCCTACAACTACAACCTGCATAAAATCAGTCCAGCATAATTGTTCACAATATACATAGCATATAGCTCAATAACCACACCAACTATTATATATCAACAACACCAGGGATTATGCATCTATCACAAGTTTCACAGAAGCACTCACATGTTTATAAATGATAATGAGATGTAGTGTAGTGCAATGCAATGAAATGTTAAGTAACATGATGCATGTCTGACCTAGGTGATACACACCCGCTGTCTCATAGTCCGGGACCCATGGGGGACTTCAAGTCTATGCATCTGTCATGGCATGTGACACGTCCCTCGAATCTTAGTATCTGTCGCACTGTGCGACACATCCCTTGAATCATAGTATTCATTGCGGCGTGTGACACGTCCCTCGAATATAACACATCCTATTTAATTCTCATTCTTTTTCAGTCCACAGAATACTTGTCACAAAAGTCAATGCAAATAGGCATGTTTACACAATAATGAGAAAATAACTTATTTTAATAAAATGCATAATTCACAATAACATAGTTTGGTACAACATCAACACTAACTCAATACCTCAAAATCATTCTCAACACCTCACACAAGAAGTACAAGATTCTATATACTTAACAAAGGTTAAAAAATTCACTTGCCTTAATAATTGAATGCTCACTGCGGGGATTGAGCCTTCTCCTTTCGAATAGAATCCAAAACACCACGATCTAATCCAATAAGAATTCACAATTAAATTTTGAAACGAACAATACCCATGTGAGTATATGACCTAACCTAGACCCGAAAGTTATCCAATTAATTCTATAACCAATTTTCCTAAATTTAAACTTAGGGTTAAGTCTTAACTTCTCCAATATTCATACAAAAATATACATGTATATATACATTCAAATACTGTTAAAATTAGGAACCAACCACTGCGCAGAATAGTGACACTGTAATGCCATGCATATATTATATCATATATAAAAGGAAAGTTCTTAATTTTCATGTAAAGATTTCCAATCCATTTGTTCCTATATGTGATTATAATAAGATAAAAGAGAAATTCAACCATGCCATGCCTTCCACGTACAAATTGCAAAGAACAATATTCCTAACTTCTGCAAACTTCTAAACAAGTCACGTACTACAATCACATGAAGCCAATCACTGGAGCATTCTCTAGGAAGCATATCGGAATGAGAAAATTATACCCATACTTAAGATTAGTAATTACCAAAAGAAACAACACGAACCCTCAAACTTATAATTTATTCTCCTGAAATAGAAATTCTTACCTCAATTCTCTAGGGTGATCGCCACCAAAATACGTGATCGCCACCAGAATACGATTTTCCTCGTGTTATGACTCCAAAGACAATATTTACCCTATTTAACTCAAATTATTATTATTATTATTATTGTTTTTATTATTATTATAAGATATGGACTAAGTGGTATAGAAGCTTAACTAAAATAACATTTAACTCACTACTTATATTAATTATCTAGATTTACCCATAAACTAAATAGTCATAGTTATTGAATAGTCTAAAATACCCATTAAAAATATTTCAAGATAAATCTTATAGGAAATCAAGAACACTAATTATCAAAATGACCTATCGGGTCATTACAGAACGTGGATGTATTCACGGAGCCCAAGAGTTTGCAGTATGTGTTTAGCTATGATATGGGACAAAGCAGATGGTTGGAGCTGCTGAAAGACTATGATATGAGTATCCTCTATTATCCAGGTAAAGCTAATGTAGTTGCTAATGCTCTTAGCAGGGTGACCATGGGGAGCATAGCTCAGGTTGAGGAGGAAAACAAAGAGTTAACTAAGGAGGTTCACAGACTAACCCATTCGGGGGTGTAGATTGAAGGTTCTAACGAAGGTGGATCTATTGTTAGAAATGGGTCGGAGTCGTCCTTGATGGTAGAGGTGAAAGAAAAATAAGATAGGATCCCATCCTTTTCCAAAGAAGATGTTCAGAATAAAAAAGTTTTAGTATTCTCAAAAGCGGAAGATGGTGTCCTGAGATACCAAGGCAAGTTGTGTGTTCTGAATGTTAATGGTCTTAGAGATAGAATCTTGGCTGAGGCTCATAATACCAGATACTGTAACCATCCTGGTGCAACAAAGATGTATAGGGACTTGAGAGAAGTCTACTGGTGGGGTGGTATGAAGAAGGACATTACGAAGTTCGTGTCTAGATGCCCAAATTGCCAGAAAGTTGTTAAGGTTGAGCACCAAAGTCCTTGTGATGTAGCCCAGAACATAGAGATAACGGAATTAAAATGAGAGATGATTAATATAGACTTTGTAACAGGCTTACCTCGTCCCGTAGACAGCATGATTTGATATGGGTCATAGTAGACAGAATGACCAAGTCCTTTTAGAAGGGGCTTGGTACAAGGTGAATCTTAGCACAACGTTCCATCCACAGATAGACGGGCAGATAGCACGAACTATACAGACCTTGAAGGATATGTTGTGGGCGTGTGTGACAGACTTTAAAGATAACTGGGATGATCATTCACCTTTGATTGAGTTCTCTTATAATAATAGCTTTCAGGCCAGCATACAAATGGCACCGTATGAGGCTGTTTATGGGAGAAGGTGTAGATCACACATAGGCTGGTTTAAAGTTGGTGAGGCAGGATTGATAGGACCTGATCTAGTCCATCAGGCTATCGAAAAAGTGAAAGTGATCCAGGAGAGGCTCAAGACAGCTCAGAGCCGACAAATGTCTTACACGGATGTTAGAAGAAGAGACTTGGAGTTTGAGGTAGGTGATTGAGTGTACTTGAAGGTATCTCAAAGAAGGGAGTTATGAGATTCGGGAAGAAGGGGAAGCTCGTCCCATGGTATATTGGACGTTATCAGATCCTGAGAAGAGTGGATAGAGTTGCTTACGAGTTAGAGTTAACAATAGAGTTAAGCATTATACATCCGGTGTTTCATAATCCATGCTTTAGAAGTGTTTAGGAGATCCCTCTCTAGTTGTTCCGATTGAAAGTGTTGGACTTAATGATAACTTGTCTTATCAAGAGATTCCGATGAAAATATTAGACTGTCAAGTTCATAAGTTGAGAACCAAGGAAATTGCTTTGGTGAAGGTTCTGTGGAGGAACCAATTCATGGAGAAAGCTACATTGGAGGCAGATGAAGATATGAAGGCCAAGTGTACACACTTATTCGTTGGCCTAAATGAGGACCTTGAAGGTAACTTTCGTATTTCACCTTGAAGATTTATACTTATTAAGTTCGAGAACCTTATGTTTGAGCTAGCTTTGATCGCATCGTTATCATTCGAGGACGAATGATCCAAGGTGGAGATACTGTAACACCTGTGAAAAGACCAAAATACTCCTAGAATTGATCTTGTGCGTAACATGTCTTCCCATGCTTCGTTTGACACTGACAATAGATTATGTTTGAAATCAGGCACCGCTAGTACATCTCTTAACAGATTTCCATCAGCCGTGTTATAACATCCAACATGTGACACTTGTGCAATTTTTCCATTAGGCAAATATACTATTTTATTAACACTCTCAGAGGCATGGCATAATTTATCCAGATTGTGTGTCATG
>JAPFFP010036751.1:0-15243 GCA_026153255.1 Solanum medicagineum | reverse complement strand
GTCGAGATTTTTGAAAATGATGTGTAAATGCATTTTTTGCATTCATGTTGGGCTGAAATCTCATGATTACTTCTCTTATGTACGTTTCTTTGACATTCGAGGATGAATGTTCTCAAGGGGGAGATATTGAAACTCCCCAAAAATGTGCTTCGAAAATGTCCATAATCGTAATTTCCATATATCTCAAAATCCGTGAGTGAAAAATGATTTTCGTAAAATTTTCAGAAACGGAGAGGGTCCGTGATGGCTCCGCGATGTGGACCTATCGCGGAGCAGTGTTGGCACTTCATTAATTTCTGTTTCAGCCTAAGGGCATTGGGGTCATGGCCCCATGCCCATTTAGACGTCAAATCTCTCATACATAGCCATTTTTTCAACTCCATATCACTCGAAAACCCTCTCTAAAACCTCTCAACCATTTTATCAAAATTTCAATCCGAATTGAAGTGTCTCAAGCGTAGTTCCGAATCTCAAGAACTACATTCAAGCTTCAAGTTTCCTTCAAGTCTACATAAAGTAATCCCCAAATTTAGGTATGTGGGTTTCATCCATTGGGTCCTTTAACTCAAGGAGCCTAACTTTCCTATTTTATGAAAATTTCATGATTTCAAGATGTATTACTTATGGGTATCTATTATTATGAAATATGAATATGCATTATATTGGGGTTTTATCAAATGTGGTTGAATATGCATGAATATATATTTTAAGCTTATACTATGGATTGATCTATGTCTATTGAGACTATGCATAAATCAAGCTATGAAATCTATGAGCTATTGTGAAGTTTTGATATGATTTACAGGTTACCCATGATGGGGTTTTACCATGATGTTGGTGGGCTGATTTACATGACTTTAAGATGTATTGCTTTCACTACTTCATGATCTATACTCTTGCATTTTGCATGATTTGAACATGTATTCAAATTTTCCCACCAAGTGTTTGATGAAATGTCAAGTCAAGAATTCTCGAGTTATTTACATGTTTTACAAGTCAAGTGACTTCGTGATGAATATGGGCTATCAAGTATGTTATTAATTCATGAAATTACCTATGATTATGCAAGTGTGAAGTTAAGCCCTATTTTCAAAACGTTACCTCTTGTGAGCTATTCATGTTAAATCAAGGGTTCATATATGATTATGATCATTCAAGTTAGGCTCACTATTAGAGGTCAAGTACGTTTAAGAGGTACTCATCGCATGATTCCATGTTTCTTTCAAGTTATACAAGTTAAGATTATTTCAAGTATTCCATAGGAGTAGATTAGACTTAACATCGATGGATTGGATGTCGGTGTAGACTATTTTCAAGGGTCCATACTCCTTTCCTCAAACTATGTGTCAATATAGAATTATGTTATACTAGTGGATCCATTTAGTGCACTTTATCATGACATCCACCCCAAAATGGGACGGGTTCCTGTAAGGGGGGTTGCTTCTTCATAATAGGACGGGCTCCCGTAAGGTGAAGTATCGTTTACCTTGGTAAGTAGACCACCTCTTTACTGATGAGGGGTATTCATCGGGATTTCAAGTTGTAGCTCACTTGGTATTATTCTTTGTCTATTGAGGTCTCTTCCCACATATTTATCATGTTCTATGCAAGTTGAATGATTTATAAACATGCTTTACTTCAAGCATTGATCATGCATGCCATATTGAGATTGTGCTTATCTATTGCATATTACTATGCATTCTGACTATATTGACTTATTTCTTGTTGCATTGCATCCTACATGCTTAGTACATTCAAACGTACTAATGCATACTTTATGCCTACATTATATCACCATGTAGGGACCGGAGCTCCTCTTGATCATCCTTGACGTGGCTAGTGAGGTTATTTGAAGAAAAGCTTGGTGAGCCCTCAAGTTCGGGGACACTATCTACTTTCTCTTGCTATTTCTAAGACTTCTTTATGTTGAACATTTGACATTATGAGTGTGAGCTCGAAAAGTGTCTTGGCCCTCGCTCCATTCCAAGTTTAGAGGTGCATGTTGGATATTATGATGTTATTGTGTCGTGAGCTTGACTCTTATGCTTTGTTTATATTCAAGACTTCCCTTAGTCACACTTCCCATTTTATATATTTCTTGTTATTTTTTACTTTGCTTCTGTGGCCAAGGATGTGTGATTGATATGCCAAGAGGCTTATTTGGGACCGTTTGGGTTCCCATTAGCAATGTCACGTCTAGGCCTTAGGCTTGGGCTGTGAAAAACTTGGTATCAGAGCACTAGGTTGTTAATGGTCCTCGAAATCCAACACACCATGTCGATTAGAGTCTTATTTATGGTTGTGAAACGCGCCACAACTATGAGTAAAACGCTATGAGGCGATTTAGGAAATGTTTCCCTTCTTTATGATCTATGTCGTGCTATAGAAGTTAAGGTAAGGCTTTTCCCTAACAAATGTTATTTGCTATTCTAGATCATGTCGATTTCTAGAGAAAGAAGAGTCCGTACAACCGAGGAGCAACTAGCTCCTCTAGAAGGAGGGATAGGTTAAGAAGAATTCTAAGATGCTATTGCAATGATGGCTCGTGCTATGACCAACCAAACCAACCAAGATAGGGTCAATTCAACAGGGAATATGGTAAATTAGAAGAATTTAAAGCAATTAGAGTGGATTAACCTACTTATCTCCCAAAAGGAGGGGAGTTTGTAGAAACTATGAAAAGTAATCCTAGACTAAGGCAAGTGTGAGATCAGTATGAAGAGTAACTAGGGTATTGTGATCCCTATGATTCCATAACTTGGTATTGCCAGATAATCGAATTCTTCTCTAGTGTGTAGCATGTAGAATGACAAGTTAAGTTTAACAAACCCTTTGATCCAGGCGAGAGGCAAATTTCACTACGTGATGTGATCCATCCCTGTAGTGTAACATTACTAACCTTTACATATTGTCCCGTTATAACCTCACCTTGATCCAGTTTGGTTGATTAGACTAGAAACATAAATTGATTCTTGTTAATTAATCTATTTGCCTATTCATTATTACCTTGATCCAGTCAGTAACACTAGGTGAGTTCTAACGTTAACCATCGTTAAAAATCATTCTAACCGAAGAAAGTTAATTAATACATGCATGCACACCTTCCAAGAATTATGAATTGTCTAGCTTTTACCTTGTTAGTTCTTCATGGTTCGCACAACCCTAGTTATGGATTTATCTACTGATTATCAGTGTAGATGCAAGAATCATGATTTTGAATAACATAATTGAGAATTTACATAATAAAATTAAGAACAATAAATCCAAGCTCTTCTCGAAGAATCACAACATTGAATTAAAGACACAAAATAATGTTTCACAACTTCTCACTCAAGTATTGTACTATTCTCTGTTGTTCTATACAAAAATTAAACGACCCCAAAAAATTCTCAAAAGTGTGACTCAGAAGTGCCTGAGTTCGTAATTTACATATATCTTAAAATTTATGTGTGATATTGAAAATTCGACTTTATATTCTTGATCAGGGGGCAAAATTGAGTGGGAAATAGGTCTAACCCGATTATAGAGCAGCCGTATCAAAACTTTAATTTCCCAAAAAATTAACTTCCAGAATCGATCCATGTTGGTACCGCGATGGGCAACCGTCGCGAACTAGTGTAAAAATGCCCTCTACGTTGGATCTGCATCGTGGACCAGACGTGGACCTATGCTATTTTGTTGCCAGTTTTTCCAGTTCGGTCCAAGGCTTTTGGGTCTTGGGCCTAAGCCTTCCCATGTATAAAAATGCCTATACATAGCCATAATTCAACACCATATCATGCAAGACATTCTCCAATATTTTCTCTAACAGTTAGAAAACTATTTCACTCAAAATTCAAGAGCCAAATCTCATTTCATATCTTAAGGATTTCACTCAAACTTCAAGTCTCCATTTCCAATCTTCATCAAGGAATTCTCCAAAGCTAAGGTATGTGGGTTTCAACCATTGGGTCCTTTCACCCATGGCGCCCAAATATCCTTTTTTCATAAAACTCATGTTTTTAAGTTGATTTACTTATGGGTCTTACTTACTATGAATTTGACTATGAACTATGTTGGGGTTTCATAAAAGTATGATTGTTTAAGCATTTTTTAGATATGAATCTTTGATCTATCTTGAGATTTGATGAAGGGTTCTGATGTATACTGAATGAGGGTACTACCAAGTGTTGGTGGGTGGATTTACGTAGAATTTACTTGCATGATTACACTCTTGAATTGCATGATTTTAACTTGCATTACACACCCGCCAAGTGTTCGATAAAATGTCTGATTAATGCTTCTTGAGTTGTTGAGGGCCTAATGCATGGTATATAAGTTAAGTGACTGTATGATGATGAAAGAGATGTGTATATGTGTTGATTCCATGAATGGCATCTATAGTGTTGGAAGTTGATCAATTGCCTCGCTTGGGAGGTAGTAGGATCGTACAACCATGTTTGGGGTTTTGTACCTCAATTGCCTCACTCGGAAGGTAGTAGGCTCGTGCAATTATGTTGGGGGGTTTGTACCTCAATTGCCTCGCTCAGGAGGTAGTAGGCCCATGCAACCATGTTGGGGGGTTTGTACCTCATCCGTTTCACTCGAGGGGTGGGAGGCATGTGCAACCACATCGGGGGGTTTGTACCTCAATCGCCTCGCCAAGGAGGTTGTAGGCCTTGGTTACTAAGGATGGTCTCTTCCTACACATGTAAAATGTTCTATGCAAGCATGTTTTACTACAAGCATCATTCATGTATGCCATATTGCTCTATGCTCATTTATTGGCTAAAGATGCATTTCGATTATGTTTTCTATCTCTTGTGGCATTAGATCCTACATACCCAGTACATTTAAACGTACTAATGCATACTTTATGCCTACATGACTCTACCATGTAGGAACCAGAGCTTCACTTGATCTTCCTCCTCCTCCATGTAAGACCGATGGAAAACCCCCAAATCATCTCCCCCATTCACTGTTCCGATCACAATCTCAGCTACCCACGTTATTTTCCAGTGAAAATTCCAGTGAGGACACCATATTCTAGGGTTTCGACGTGTTTTTCTCTCTACGTTGATGTGATTCAATTCTTCTACACATTGGTAAGCTTTGTGGTTACTTATAAAGCATTAGGGTGGTGAGTTTATTCTATGGATGATTGTGTATTTGGTTTATCTACAAAAACTCATGCCTATGTGATGATGCCTTGGTCTAGACATGGAACCTAGGGTTTGTATGCTTTGAAGGATTTTGCTATGACTTGAACCTTGTCCGAAATTCTTGTGTGGGTGGTTGTAAATGTGAAAATTTTTGGTCCCTAGAAAGTAGAGCTTGACTGTTGCCTGACCATTGTGAGTATTGTCTTCAAAATTGGAATTTAGGAAGTATGGGTGTGATTTATATGCTATGGCTTGTTGAACTTGATCGAAATTGTTTGGATTGCACATGCACCTCAATGGAATGTAAGTTTGGAGATGAATTTACCCTTGGTTGTGCTTGATGTAATGAAGAATTAACTTTCATCTTACGGATAACGGTTGTTTTGACTGTCTGATTTCATAGTGGGTCCATTTATGTGTCAAATCTATTATCTTGCTTTTTTTTAATTGCCAACTTGTAAATTGTGTTGCTTTAGCTTTTTCTTTCTATGGGAAAGTGATAGGCACCACTGGTGCCTTCTGTTTGCATATTCAAGGCCGCCCTACGACTCATAGGTTCCCCTACGTGTCGTAAAGGTCCCTCATAGCAAGAACTAAACACCTGTGGTTCCTTCATGTTTCTCATACGAGACCCACATGCGACTTATTGTACCTTCTACGATTTGTAGTAAGGGTCTCGTAAGCCTAACTGAGTTTTTAAAAATGGTCTCTAGAAAGAGGTACGAGCCAGACTACGACTTGTAAGTCCCCCTACGAGTCGTAACTGCATCTCGTGCCTGATTTCAGGCTGCAATTCTTCAGCACTCTTGGTACTATAAGGCCATTGTACGACTTGTAGGACACCCAATGAGTCGTATATGCACCTCGTATCTGCAAACCTGTGTCTGCATCAGTGATTCTCTGTACTTCAATTATTTTTTGTTTCTTGTTCTTTGTTATGTGATTCATTTACTCAAACATCTTGATGCACACATGTATTGTGTGGTTGGCTTGCAGATATCATGCCTCCAAAAGAAAAACGAGCAATCCAGACATTCCAATGGAGATTGGTTGACAAATCTTCTGAGGCTATGAGATTTGAGGGGTCTCTAGAAGTTCACAGGGTCATAATAGACCCTGAGGCTTACCTCAAACCCGGGCACACATAGCTCAGACACCAATGAAACTCAGTAGTTCCTCCCAGTCTAAAGAAGAGGAACAACAGGGTAATAGAGACAGGTCTAAGAGCAGCATATCACAAATGACCCCCACACACTCAAGGTTAGAGTCAGAGTCTGAGAGCGCCTCCCAATCCCAGTAGAAAGAAGTCCAATCACAGCCGCCAGTCGATCGCAGATGGTGTGTCCCAGGGATGAAGGAGATGTATGACCAGGGGTTAAAGCTCAAGAGACAGGGCAAACCCGTGTGGCAATTTCATGAGGAGTCTTGACTGAACGACTCAGCGTTAGAGAAGGTGTCAGGATTAGATGAGGAGATAGATAGATAGGGACTACGGTGGACGACACAGCAGCTGGGCAAGTATGATCCTCACATGGTCCGTGAGTTTTATGCATCTTATCTTGCTACACTCCGCCGAGAGTTACTGAAAAACAAGAAGTCGATTGAGTAGCCTAGGTTATGGGTGGTGCTAGTCCAAAGTCAGAGAGTTCCTATTTCAAAGGAGACTATTTGATGGATTCGATTTGGGCCCACCTATAGAGTGCCTCAGTCCACCGTAGAGTATGACAGTTGCATCGACAAAATGAGGAGAGCGGTGAGTGAAAAAGATGTTGGGGCCAAGACCGAGCATCTACAGTGGATAGCTAGCTAGATATGTGAGGAGGGGTTCAAGCTGACGTGGGTGACAAACTATGCAGATCCGATAGTTAAAGCCCACCTTCCGGGATAAGTTTTGGTGGTCCATTATCCATTGGCATATCCGACCTACTTTCACGGATAATGTGATCACATTGGAGCGAGCGGTGTTATTAGCCAGCATTCTAGCTGGTTATGAGACAGATTGGGCCTGGATTATCTGAGTAGATCTACGAGTCCGCCGTCCGGACAAACACCTTATTGCCATTCGCTGTTTTGATCCATCGATGATGCAGTGCAGCAGGTATACCTATAGACCCCCACCGAGACCAGCATATCGAGGCTACACACACTATAGATCCCAGCCTGATAAAGGCTGACGAGAACCCGATGGCCCTACCCCATGCCCCTCCTTCGGCTATACTAGATCCATTCCCAGTTGAGCCTCAAACTCAGGGTTCGACCCCAGCTAACACCGGTAATACTCCAGCAACTATAGAGAGATTGAGTCCATGTCATCCTCCAGTACTCCAGCACCAGCAATATCTACATTACAGGTTGATTCTATTATCTCTTTTGTTTCTTTTCAGACACTATTATGGAGGGTGGCTACGGTGGAGTCCAGACTACAGGCTTTAGCTGCACAGGTCAGACCATGGGTCAACCAGACCATAAGGGACTCAGAGGAGAGGATAAAGGCATTCGCCCACGAGCTGGGTTGATGAAAGAGTTAGCTTGGTTGATACCCATGTAGATGCTTTTGATGCAAGAGTCCAACGGAGACTTGAGGGTGCTAGGCCTGCTGACACGAGCGCGATGACCGGAGAAGTTGGCCAAGTTCAAGGCCGACTTATTACAGATGTTAGCAGCCTCTATTGCAGTCCTAGAGGTCACCAGCGGGTGAAGAGGTGTTTGACTGGCTAGCTGACTGCCCATATGCTCTTGGGAAGAGACCCTTCGAGACAGATGACCCAGAGTTGAGCAGAAAATGCCTAGAGGTGAAACAAAGTGTGTTGGAAAGCTAACTCAAAGGGCTTTCATTTGTCATGTTGTGGGTAACCCTGTTCTAAGTGTGCTAAAAGTTATGCTTATTTAAAGTTGACATGAACCAACACCCGAAACTCAACTCGGAGGTAAGTCTTGAACATGTCTAGATACTAGGAGTCTCCCGTGATCTTAATACACTCTCCACCTAAGCAAATGAGGCTTGAAACATGGGTACATAAGAGCATGGAGGTACAAGGTGTCATAATATCTTCCCTTGGGAACATTCGTCCTCCAATGTCAAAGAAACATACACAAAGAAAGCAATCATGAAGATTTAGCCTAACATGGATGCAACAAATGCACTTAAACATGATTTTCAAAAAGTCCCAACATGAACACCAAATTACCATAAAACTTTTTCAATATAAGCATTAATGCAAGCAATGACATAGGGGCTGAAACATAAGCACTTGGAATCATAAAAAAAAAGACTTGACGTGTTATCATAAGCTTGAATAGAATGAAAGAGATACAGATATTGCTTCTCCATGTCCGCTCCGCTCACCAAGAGACACTTTCGACTTGATGATTCTTCCAATGGGCCTTGATGAACACTACATCCTTATCAGTCAACTTCTCCACCCTTCCATCTAATACCTCCACAGGGACCTTTTCTTAAGCCAATTTATCCTACACAACACACACAACCTCAAAGAGTTCTATAGCGCTAGAGTCACCAATACATCCCCTCAATCTAGAAACATGAAGAACCGGACGAACCATATCCATATCCATAGGCAATCCCAATTCAAATGCAACCTCACCAATCCTCCTCAACACTCTACAAGGACTCGCAAACCAAAAACTAAATCCCCTTTCTTGTCAAACCGGACCACACCCTACATGGGTTGGACTTCCAAGTGAACTCAATCTTCAACACAAGAACACATAGCCTACCCTAGTACCAAGTGACACCATCTCTCCCTTGGGAGACAACCTCCACATCACCACCTTACACCAAAGCATTCAATTCTAACAAAGCGGGGTCAATTTCTTGCTTTACTTTCACCTCATCATCCAAGAAAGATTTTGAACCATCATCTACCATAAAACATGTCAAGGTAGGGTTTTAAAACCCTATTCATGAACGTCTTATAGCCTCTTACTCATAGTCGTGGTGCGCTTCACAACCATGAACAAGACTCTAATTGATACGGTGTGTTGGATGTCGAGGACCATTAACAACCTAGTGCTCTGATACCAAGTTTTTCATGACCCAAACTAGGGCCTAGACATGACATCGCGAATGGGGAACCCGAAGGAACTCCAAACAAGTCTCTTAACATATCATTACACATCCTTAGTTGCGAAAGTAATGAAACAATAATAAAAGAATAGAAACAAGGACAAAGAGACTAAGGGAAGTCCTTCGTATCATAAAACATCAAAAAATTCAGAGAGAATCAAGATTATAGCATCATCACATAACTTGTCCAACAACACTTCTAAACATAGAACTTAGCGGGAGGCCAAGACAAGCAAACGAGCGCACCCTCATAGTCAATACATATAGTAAAGGAAAGAGAGTCTTTATACATAGCATAAGATCAAAGATGTTATCCCTAAAATTGAGGACTCACTACACTTGTTTGAGAGATGTTGTACTAGCCATGTGGAGAAGGTGGATGATCAAATGGAGCTCTATATCCTGCATGGTAACATCATGTAGGCATAGAGTGTACGTTAGTAGGCTTTAATATACTAAGTATGTGGGATGCAATGCAACAAAAGCTAGGTAACATAATTGAAATGCATAGTCATAAGCAAGGGATAAGTATAATAGCAATATAGCGTGCATGATCAATGCTTGAAGTAAAACATGCTAGTAAAATCATAGGCTTATATATAACTTAATACATGTGTAGGAATAGACCATTATCATAGACCAAACAATCTATTACTCAATCTCCAAGGCACCCCTTCCTTTGAAAGGGTGATTGAGGTACATACCCCTCAATTGGTAGTGCAGGCATACCATCCCCTGACAAGATGATAAGGCTTGATGCCCCCTCAAAAATTCAATCGAGGCTTGACACCCCCTCGACAAGGCAACCGAGGCTTGACACCCCCTCCACAAGGTGATTGAAGAATGATTTCCCCTCAATAAGGCCATCAACTTACAATACCATACTCACTTTTCATGAATTCAACACATATATACATTTCATTAATCATCATAAATTCACTTAACTCATATGCCATGCATTAGGACTTCAACAACTCAAGAAACATAATTCGGACATTTTATCAAACACTTGGTGGGTGTGTAATGCTAGTATAAGATCATGAAATTCAAGAGTGAACTCATGCAAAAAAATTCAATGTAAAACCACCCACCAATACTTGGTAATACCCTCAAGAAATATACACCAAAATCCTTCACCAAATCTCATGATAGATCAAACATTCATAGGTCAAAACATGCTTAAACAATCACACTTTAATGAAATCCCAACTTAGTTTATAGTCAAATTCATAGTAAGTAAGACCCCTAAGTAAATCAACATAGAAATATGAAATTCATGTAAAAGGAAGCTTGGGAAACATGGGTGAAAGGACCCAATGGTTGAAACCCACATATTAGACTATGAATTTCATGAAATTGAGTTGGGAAAGAATGGTTGAAGCTTGGAAGTGGGTCTTGGAATCCAAAACTTGTTCTTGAGTTTCCTTGAATTTGTATTGGGGTTTGATGGAGGCTTATGAGAGAATTTTAGAGTGTATTTGACATCGGAGCAATGAGTTTGATTCTTTGGAATAGGGTTTAGGTCTTTTGGGGAGATTAATATAGCATTGAAAGTCTAAAAAGGTCATTAAAGTAATTAAAATTTACGAAATTGCCATTAGTGAACGGATGGAAAAATGGGAAAAGTGTTGTGCCACTAGAGGCTTGACTGGTCATGTGGCACTCCACGGGTCGTGTGGAGTTCCCGTGAGACAAGACTTGGCCCAAAAATTGGGGTTGGAACACTTGAGAAAAAGATAGCGTCGACGTCACTTTGATGGGCCACTTTCACAGACCGTGTGGTGTTACACGGATCGTGAAGTGGTCCGTCCAACCTCACTTAGAAAATAAATGTTGCAGGCCACCCCACGACCCAGGCTCATGATCCATCTAACATGCCACGGCCTGTCAAAGGTGCCCATGGCACCACACTTAGCCAAAACTCCTCTCTTGTTCACTCTTCCCAACAGTGCACTACCCACGACCCACGACACAATCAGTAGGAAGCGACACGGCTCGTGCAACTGGCCATGTAACATTCCTTAGGACAAAAATGGCCTTTTCCATCCCCAAGCCATCCAAACGGCCCGTCCAACACCTCACTGGTCGTCAAGCTATCCGTGTGACATCACTACACGGGAGGGTCTCAATAAAATGGTCATAACTCCTTCATCCGACCTTAGAATGAGGTGATACCAAGTGCGTTGGAAAGCTAACTCAAAGGGATTTCATTTGTCATGTCATGAACCACCCAGTTCCAAGTGTGCCAAAAGTTATGCTTGTTTAAAGTTGACCCTTCAATGAACCAACACCCAAAACTCAACTCGGAGGTAAGTCTTGAACATGTCTAGGTACTCGGAGTCTCCCGTGACCCTAATACACTGTCCACCTAAAGAAATAAGGCTTGAAACATGGGTACATAAGAGCATGGAGGTACAAGGTGTCACAAAGGTGTGGTTCGTTTTGGTAAAATGGGTAAATTGAGTCCAAGATATGTGGGTCCTCATAGGGTGTTGAGGGAGATTGGTAAGGTGGCTTATGAGTTGGATTGCCTAGTGAAATGGACTTGGTTCATCTGGTCTTTCATGTGTCCATATTGAGGAAATGTATGGGTGATCTAAATATTATTGTCCCATTGGATGTTGTGGGTATTGTTGAAGACAACTTGACTTATGAAGAAGTTCTAGTAGAGATCTTGGATAGACAAGTGAAGAGGTTGAGGAACAAGAGTGTGGCTTCCGTTAAGGTCCTTTGAAGTAATCAACAAGTGTACAGTGTTACATGGGAGGTCGAAGCAGACATGCAAAGGCGATATCCCTATCTCTTCCATTCTACTGAAGTCTAACATACTAATTCTAAGTCTCCTATGCTATTTCATGTCTCATGTATCGGCCCTATATGTCTTATGCATTCATTCATGTTTATGTTGGCATGTTCATGGTGATTTTGGCACATAAGTTGAGATTTTAAAAATGGTGTCATTGTATATTGTTGCATTGTTGTTGGGGCTAATTTCTTCATGATTACTCTTGTTATATACGTTTTTTTGACATTCGAGGACGAATGTTCCCAAGGGGGAGATACTGAAACGACTCCAGAAAGTGCCCGAAAATGTGCCTAGGAAGTGTCCAAAAGTGAAATTTCCATATATCTTGAAATTTGTGTGTGATATCAAAAATCCGACTTCATATTCTTAATCAGGAGGCAAAATTGAGTGGAGAATGGGTCTAAACCCGATTTTAGAGCAGTCGTATCAAAATTTTAATTTCCCAAAAATTTGATTTCCAAAATCGAATTGCGTTGGTACCGTGACGCGTAGCTATCGTGGACTAGTGTAAAAATTCCCTCTGCATTGGGTCCATGTTGGGTCCACGTCGCGGACCAGATGCGGATCTATGTTATTTTGTTGCCAGTTTTTCTAGTTCGGTCGAAGGCTTTTGGGTCTTAGGCCTAAGCCTTCCCATACATAAAAGTACCTATACTTAGCCATAATTCAATACTATATCATACAAGACATTCCCCAGTATTCTCTCAAACACTTAGACAAATATTACACTGAAAATTCAACAGCCAAAACTCATTCCAGGTCTTAAGGATTTCACTCAAGCTTCAAGTCTCCATTTCCAATCTTAATCAAGGAATTCTCCAAAGCTAGTGTATGTGAGTTTCAACCATTGGGTCCTTTCACCCATGGTGTCAAAGCTTCCTTTTTTCATAAAACTCATGTTTCTAAGTTGATTTACTTATGGGTCTTACTTACTATTAATTTGACTATGAACTATATTAGGGTTTTATAAAAGTGTGACTATTTAAGTATGTTTTGAGCTATGAATCTTTGATCTATCTTGACATTTGATGAAGGGTTTTGATGTATATTGCATGAGAGTACTACCACGTGTTGGTGGGTGGTCTTACATAGACTTTACTTGCATGATTGTACTCTTGAATTGCATCATTTTATACTAGAATTACACACCTGCCATGTGTTTGATAAAATATTCGATTAATGCTTCTTGAGTTGTTGAGGGACTAATGTATGGTATATGAGTTAAATGGCTTTATTATGATGAAAGAGGTGTTTATATGTGTTGATTTCTTGAATGGCATCTATAGTGTTGAATGTTGATCAATTGCCTCGCTCGGGAGGTAGTAGGCCCACGCAACCATGTTGGGGGGTTTATACCTCAATTGCCTCACTCGGGAGGTAGTAGGCCCGTGCAACCATGTTGGAGGTTTTGTACCTCAATTGGCTCACTCGGGAGGTAATGGGACCATGCAACTATGTTGGGGGGGTTGTACCTCATCCGCCTCACTCAGGGGGTGGTAGGCCCTTGCAACCACATTGGGGGGATTTGTACCTCAATCGCCTCGCCAAAGAGGTGGTAGGACTTGGTTATTCAGGATGGTCTCTTCCTATACATGTAAAATGTTCTATGGGAGCATGTTTTACTACAAGCATCATTCATGTATATCATATTGCTCTATGCTCATTTATTGCGTAACGATGCATTTTGATTATGTTGCCTATTTTCTTGTTGCATTGCATCCTATATACTTAGTATATTCAAATGTACTATCGCATAATCTATGCCTACATGATGTTACCATGTAGGAACTAAAGCTCCACTTGATCATCCTCCTCCTCCACGTGGCTAGTACGATTTCTTCCAAAGTAAGTTGGTGTGTCCTCAAGGTCGGGGACAATGTCTTTGATCTTCTGCTATGTATAAAGACTCTCTTTCCTTTATTGTGTGCTTTTTACTATGAGGGTGAGCCTGATTGCTTGTGTTGTCCCCTGCTAAGTTCTATGTTATAGGTGTTGTTGAAACCTTATGATGTATTAATGATATTCTATGGGCTTGTTATGTTTCTATGGTATCAAGGATGTCCCTTAGCCCCATTTTCCCTTTTTACTATCTCTTATTGTTGTTTTATTATTTCCACGACCAAGGATGTGTAATGATATGTTAAGAGGCTTGATTGTGGTCCCTTCGGGTTCCCTATTCAACATGTCACATCTAGGCCCTAGGCTTGGGTCGTTTAAAAAAATAACCTAAAACCTTATTTATAGTATTTAAAATAGAAAACCAAAATGAAAGAAGAGAACTGGGTCGGCAGCAACTCCCCACTTTCTGATCCTCAGGGCACGACACCAAGTCTACTGCTCGTAGAAATATTTACGGGTCGTTTGCAGGCTCGTAGACTCAACTTTAGAAAATCTCTCTTCACTGGATTCTTATACAAAACCAACTCTATAGCTCGTGGATTTTTCCATGACCTGTAAAAGGTCTTGTATATCAGCAATTTTTGCAACCTTTGCACACTTAGCCTAAAAATCATGCCAACCTTATAATCCTACAAAAAAAAACATAAAAATACATCAAATCTACAAACATCGTTTTGAAAACACACAAAATTCTAAGTTCTAAGCATCAAATGTGTCGTATTTGACAGAACATCATCCCACAGAGAACAATGTGTCGGTAATTAAATCGACTCAAGACTACAATCTACTAGTTTTGATTAGACAAGTGAGTTTTAAGTAAATGTGGGGTCAAACTAAGCTAACAACTACTCCTAATAAGAAAATGGGGCAAGAATTGATCAAGCAAGGCAGCAAGGATAGGGATACAGGAATCCATCAAAGCTCAATCGATTCATCACACTTAGCATCAAATAACTCTATCGGTAGGCTAGGTTGCTTATAACCACACCTCAATTATGACAATGCAGTGTTTCGCTAGAACCTGTTATGGCCTCTCACATAAGCCACTCAAAGAAACACCTCACCTGAGCACCTCAAAGCAAAACTCCCAAGACCTTAGTCATTGACTACTATTTGAGGACCTCAACACACATACCCATGACTATCATGCAAATCCTTCACTTCAACTTCTCTAATTTAACTAATAATTGAAGATCTAAGCTTGATTCAAGCTTGCAACCTCAAATCATAAGTTAAACCTGAAGGTAAGCATGAATCCATAAATCATTTGAGTCAAATTAAAGCAATTAGGGAGGAACCCACTTGATTTT
>JAPFFP010036730.1:0-15243 GCA_026153255.1 Solanum medicagineum | reverse complement strand
CATGCCAAATAATATGAAATCAAGTAGCCTTACATACCTCGCTGTACGACCTCGCTATTACCTCGAGATAACCTTCCCTTCCTCAAAATATTTATCTACAACCTAGTAGGTAAAAAAACTAGCATTAGTAGCCAATAGATACATCTTGGCAGCCCACTCTCATAGAAACAACATACGGGCAGCAAGCGCGTAATTATAAACCCGAGTGTATTCTTTCAACCTTTCTGCCCCTAATCGTACTTTCTCATACACATTATCATATACGTATCATGTGCAGCATGTTTTAGTACCATAACAACCTTATAACAGCCCACAAGCACAAGACATAATAATTCTATGCAACATATAAATAGGCGACATAACGTTACCTCCCTTCGCTACATTACGACGTTGATGATTCCAAAACTTTACCAACTTCAACCAAAATGTTCCTATAACATTTATACATACAAATAGTCCTAAAATAGTTCAAAAATAGTCCTCAAAATAGGTGGAGGACGTGATACCATAGCCCCCAATCAATCAGCGCACAAGTTCCTATTACGAGCACAATTACAATATCACACAAGACCTTACTTTCGCCGACTATAAAAATGGATCAGCAGCCTTTATACATCGTTATAGAACCAACACTCATTATGAACAATAGACTCCCTTCATAATCAATCCAACCAAAAAGAGAAAAGCTTCCAAATAAACAAGAAAAGTGTACAACAACTTTTGGAACACATGCTGTCCAACAATTTCAGCAGATACCTCACCAACATAGTCTCATGTGTTTCATGGAGAAACCTTACTAAACACACAACTCTAATCACTTAACTTTTCCTTCAAGGTTGAGATCCTCCTTAAGAAGCCTAAAAGCTTCCTTTGGCTGCTTTACAAAGTCAAGAAAGAAGAACAATGAAGTTTTGTGAAAGCTGAAATTTTCCAAGTCTAAGAATGAATTAAATTGCTGCTTGTAACCCCTTTTTAAAGGATTAGTTTGGCTGGATTTCTTTTGTATTTTTAGCCTTATGTTATCAAGTAATTAAAGTACCATTTTCCCCTTTCACTTGGGCCTTAAGGGGCTCCAACTTGATGGGCCTTTACTGCCCATTTTCCCCCTTTTCTCTTAGTTAATTGGGCCTAACTTACTAAAGAAATTGTTATGTCTTTGGGCTCTTTCAATATCTTTCTTGGGATGAAAATATAATCCATTTATGATTCTAAAACATGGGCTAAAGGTACACCCTTAAAACAGACTTTATTCATAATAGGACTTGGACAAATTTGACGTCGGGCCTCGTCTCCGTTTAGCTAGCAATTTAAGCTAAGCAAGTAGGTGACTCACCTTCTAGCTTCCTATGTACTACAAGCACCTCAATTCTCTCACTTTGTTTAGGGTCATGATCTGCTCAATTTGACATAAAACTTGTATACAATCGATCCTCTTAAGCGTTAGATGCACATATCGCCCTCTAACATGGGATCCAAGCACTTTTAAAAATAGGTGCTAATTTGACCAAACCATATCATGTTTCATTTGCATAGTACTAGTATTGTAAGATGTGGAGTGTTACATTGATGACCTTTTTGATCAACTTCAATGGACTAGTTACTTTTCTAAGATTGACCTTCGATCCAGGTATCCCTATGTGAAAGTGAGGGAGTGTAACATTCCCAAGACGGCTTTCTGGACTAGGTAAGGGCACTTTGATTTTTTGGTTATTTTCTTTGGGTTAACTAATACACCAGCTATAATTATAGATCTTATAATACGGTCTTTAAAGCCTACCTTGACTTGTTTGTGGTGTTTTTTTTATTGAGAATATCTTGATTTATTCTCATAGTGAGGAGGAGCATATCAATAACTTGAAGGTGGCGTAGCAAATCTTGAGGGAGGAGAGGTTGTATGCAAAGTATGAAAAATGTGAATTTTAATTGAAAGATGTTGTTTTTCTTGGGTATGTGGTGTCGGGTGATGACATTAAGGTGGACCCTAAGAAGATGGAGGTGATTAAAAGTTGGACTTGACCTCTGACTCCATCAGACATTAGAAAATTATTAGGTTTGGCGGGTTATTACCGGAGGTTTTCAAATATGTTCTATTTTGTTGCTTCTTCTATGGCTAAATTGACACAAAAGAAGGCAAAATTTGTGTGGGCTGATGAGTGTTGAAAGAGTTTCCAAGCTTTAAAAGATAAGCTTGTCTTCGGTCCTATCTTATCTCTATCAGAAGGGTTGGAAGAATTTGTTGTGTATTGTGATGCCTCAAGAATTGGTTTCGGGTGTGTTTTGATGCAAAGCGGTAAGGTGATAACATATGCCTCTAGATAACTTAAGGTGCATGAGAAGAATTATCCCACCTATGATCTTGAATTGGCGGCCGTGGTATTTGCTTTGAAAATTTGGCATCATTACTTGTATGGGGTTCATATTGATGTGTTCACCTATTATAATAGTCTCCAATATGTGTTCTCCTAAAATGATCTTAACTTGAGACAATAAAGCTGGTTAGAGCTTATTAAAAATTATTATATGAGTGTGCATTATCACCACGATAAAGCTAATATAGTGATCTATGCTCTAAGTGGGGTGTTTATAGGTAATCTAGCTCATCTTGATGAAGGGGGCAAAGAGGTGGCTAGAGAAGTTCATCGGTTGGCTAGATTGGGGGTTAGGTTGGATGAGGTTCATAATAGTTGTGTAGTGGTGGTTGGTGGTTCTAAGTCTTCATTGATTGAGCAGGTAAAGGAAAAACAAGATCTGGACCCCACCTTGTTAGAGTTGAAGGCCTTGGTGAAGAATGGTAAGTTGGAGGTTTTTCTCCCAAGGGGGAGATGGTGCCCTTAGGTACCAAGGTAGATTGTGTGTACCTAGTGTTGATGACTTGAGAAAGAAGATTTTAGATGAGTCTCATAATTTTTCCTATTCTTTTCACCCTAGTTCTACAAAGATGTATAGAGATATGAAGAAAGTGTATTGGTAGGGTGGTATGAAGAGGGACATTGCCAAGTTCATATCCGAATGTCACAATTGCCAACAAGTGAAGGCCGAACAACAAAGGCCGGGTTTCCTAACCCAAGATATAGAGATTCCTACTTAGAAGTGAGAGTAAATTAACATGGACTTTTTGGTTGGGTTGCCTAAGACCAGGAATCATTTTGAATCTATTTGGGTTGTTATGGATAGGATGACAAAGTCGGCTCACTTTCTACCGGTCAAAACTATTTATGGTGCCAAAGATTATGCCAAATTGTATATTCATGAGTTGGTTAGATTGCATGGGGTGCCCTTGTCTATTATTTTGGACAATGGTTCACAATTCACTTCTCACTTTTGGAAGTCCTTCCAAAGAGGTCTTGGTACTAAGGTAAAGCTTAGCATGACCTTTCACCCTCAAACAGATGGACCAGCCGAGAGAACTATCCAAACTCATGAAGATATGCTTAGAGCTTGTGTTTTGGAGTTTATGGGTAATTGGAACGAACATCTTCCACTCATTGAATTTTCATACTACAATAGCTATAACTTAACATTGGTATGACCCCTTTTGAAGCTCTTTATGACAGGCGTTGTAGATCCTCGATTGGATTGTTTGAAGTGGGGGAAGGCTTTGCTAGGTCCGGATTTTGTCATGGAAGCCTTGGAGAAGGTGAGTTTGATTAGGGAGAGATTGAAAACATCCCAAAGTAGACAAAAGTCCTATTCCGATGTTAGGAGAAGAGATCTTGAGTTTTAGGTTGGTGATTGTGTCTACTTGAAAGTCTCACACATGAAGTTCATTGTTCGATTTGGCAAGAAGGGAAAATTAAGCCAAGGATTTACGGGTCCTTATAGAGTTTTGAGGAGGATTGGTAAGGTTGTATAAAAGTTGGAGTTGCCTAGGGAGTTGGATATGTTTCATTTGGTCTTCCATGTGTCCATGTTGAGAAAGTGTGTGGGCGACCCTATTGCTATAGTGCCTTTGGATGTTGTGGGTGTTGTAGAAGATAATTTGACTTATGAGGAGGTTATGGTGGAAATTTTTGATAGATAAATGAAGAGGTTGAGAAATAAGGATGTAGTTTCCGTCAAGTTTCTTTGGACAAACCAACAAGTTGAAAGTGCCACATAGGAAGCCGAGGCTGACATAAGTAACATATCCATATCTCTTACACTCTACTTAAGCCTAAGGTACTAATTTAATTCCCCTACATGATTTCTAGTCTTCAATTTCAGCCCTTATGTCATTTTGCATGCATTCATGATCATGTTGATAAGTTTAAGGTGATTTTTGACATTCATGATGAGATTTTTTTGAAATGATGTTTAAATGCGTTTGTTGCATTCATGTCGGACTGAAATCTTTACGATTACTTCTCTTATGTATGTTTCTTTGACATTTTGGGGATGAATGTTGTCATGACCCAAGCCTAGGGCCCAGACGTGGCACGACGAATGGGAACCCAAACATGCCTCTTAGTAAATTAATTACACATCCTTGGTCACGGAGCAAAGTAAACAACAATAAGAGACATAAATAATGATAAAGGGACTGAGGGAAGTCTTTGATAACCATAAAATATTCAAGAGTCAAGATCATAGCATAATTATATCAATGGTTCCAATAATACCTGTAGCATAGATTGGACAGGGGCAAAGACACTTTTCGGGCTCACCCTCATAGTATCAAAGTTCAACATAAAGATATAACAAAAGCAAGAGTGCAAAGGTAGTGTCCCCGAATTTTAGGACTCACCAAAAGCTTATCTTCAAGATGTCAAAATTAGCCACGTGGAGGATGGTTGTGAGGAGTTTCGGTTCCTACATGGTAACTTCATGTAGGCATAGAATATGCGTTAGTACGCTTGAATGTACTAAGTATGTAGGATGAAATGCAACAAGTGATAGGCAACATAATCAAAATGCAAAAGCATAAGGATTGGATAAGTGCAATGACAATACGCATTACCAATGCTTGAAGTAAAACATGCTTGTATAGAACATATTACATGTGTAGAAAGGGACAATCATCATAGACCAAGAAAATTATTACTTGGAATCCAAGGCATCTCACCCCCTTGGAAGGTGACTGAGGTATCTACCCCTCAATATGGTATTACGAGCATCTCACCCCCCGACAAGGTAGTCAAGGTACATACCCCTCAACGTGGTAGTACGAGCATGTCACCCCTCAACAAGCTGGTCAAGTTACATACCCCTCAACGTGCTAGTATGGGTATGTCACGCCTCGACAAGGTGGTCAAGGTACATACCTCTCAACGTGGTAGTACAGGCATGTCACCCCCCGACAAGGTGGTCAAGGCATGTCACCCCCCCACAAGGTAGATGGGCATGTCACCCCCCAATAAGATGTGGTCAACTTGCAACACTATAGAAACTTATCATGAATTCAATACATACATACATACATCCCCCTTTATCATCATAAAGTCACCTGACTCACAAGCCATGCAATAGATTATCAATAACTCAAGAATTCTTAAAAAGATATTTTATCAAACACATGGTGGGTATGTAATGCTAGTCCAAAATCATGCATTTCAAGAGTGAAATCATGTGTGAAAACTCAAGGTAAATCAACCCACCAACACATAGTAAAACTCACATGCAATATAGCTTAAAACCCCTAATCGAATCTCATAATAGATCATAGATTCATAGCTCAAAACATGCATAGTCACAATAGACAACCATCTCAAAGTATAAGCTTGAAATAGGTAGACATGTGTTTCCAATCAACATTTCATAAAATACCAACATAATATGTAAACATAATTCATATTAATTAATACTCATAAGTAATACATCTTGAAAACGTGCAAGTTTCATAAAATGAAGGTTGGACACCATGGATGAAAGAACCCAATGGTTGAAACCCACATACCCCAAATATTGGGTTTTCCTTGATGAAGGTTTGAATGAGAACTTGAAGCTTGAATCAAGTTCTTGAGATCTGGAACTAAGCTCAGAGAAGTTGAATTTGGATGAAATATTTGGTTAAGTGTTAGAGAAGGTCTTGAGAATGTTTTAAGTGATATGGAGTTGAAAAATTGCTAAATATAAGTGTTTTTACACATAGGAGGACATGGGCTATGTCCCCAAAGCCCTTGGGCCGAAAAGAATAACACAAAAAGTTACAACACCACTCCGTGATAAGTTCGTGTCGTGGAACCATCGCGCAGGGCACAAGTACCTAATCTACATCAAGTCTGCATTGCGATTTGGTTGCAGATACATACTGGATAAGGAAATTTTTGGAAAGCTAATTTTCGGTATGGTTGCTCTAAAATCGAGGTTATACCCATCTCCCACTGAATTTTCCTCCGATTATGAATATGAAGTCAGATTTTTGATATCACGCACGAATTTTGAGATATATGAAAATTACGATTATGGGTATTTCCAAGGCATATTTTTTGGGGTGTTTCAATATTTCCCCCTTGGGATTATTCATCCTCGAATGTGAAAGACACATACATAAGAGAGGTAACTTGAAGAATTCATCCCGACAAGAATGCAAAAAATACACTTAAATATCATTTTCGAAAACCTCAACATGAATGTCAAAAATCACCATAAAATTGTCAACATAGACATGAATTCATGCAAATGACATAAGGGCTGGAACTTAAGACTTGAAATCATACAGGGGAACTTAAATTAGTACCTTAGGCTTAAGTAGAGTGGAAAAGATATGAATATCGCTTTTGCATGTCCGCCTCGGCTTCCTATGTTGCACTTTCAACTTGTTGGTTTCTCCAAAGGACCTTGACGGAAGCTACATCCATGTTTCTTAACCCTTGTCTATCCAAGATTACTACCGGAACCTCTTCATAAGTCGAATTACCTTCCACCACACCCACAACATCCAAAGGTACAATAGCACTTAGGTCATCCACACACTTTCTCAACATAGATACATGGATGATCGGATGGACCATATTCATCTCAATGGGCAGCTACAACTCATAGGCCACCTTACCAATCCTTCCTAACACTCTATAAGGACCCATAAATCTTGGACTCAATTCACCCTTCTTGCCAAATAGGACCACACCCTTCATGGGTGAGACCTTAAAATAAACCTAATCACCAACTTTAAATTCAAGATCCCTTCTCCTCACATCGAAATATGACTTTTTTTGACTTTGGACTGTTTTCAACCTCTCCCTTATCAACCTCACCTTCTCCAAGGCTTCCATGACTAAATTCAGACCCAACAAAGCCATCTGCCCCACCTCAAACCATCCAACTGGGGATCTAACATCTATCATATAGAGCCTCAAAAGGAACCATACCAATGCTTGACTGATAACTATTGTTGTAAGAGAACTCAATGAGTGGAAAATGTTCATCCCAATTTCCCTTAAACTCCAAAACACATGCTCTAAGCATATCCTCAAGAGTTTGGATAGTTTTTTCGGCTTGGCCATCTGTTTAAGGGTGCAAAGGCCGTGCTAAGCTTAACCTTGGTACCAAGACCTCTTTGGAAAGACCTCCAAAACTGAGAAGTGAATTGAGCACCATGATTGGATATGATAGACAAAGGTACCCCATGCAATCTATCCAACTCATGAATATGCAACTTAGCATGATCTTCGGCACCATAAGTAGTCTTGACTAGCTAGGAAATTAGCCGAATTTGTTATTCAATCAACCACAACCTAAATAGAATAAAAATGCTTTCTAGTCTTAGGCAACCCAACCACAAAATCCATATTAATTTCCTCACACTTCCAAGTAGGAATCTCTATATCTTGCGCTAGGCCACCCGGCCTTTGATGTTCGACTTTTACTTGTTGGCAATTGAGACTTCCGAATATGAACTTGTCAATGTCTTTCTTCATACCACCCCACCAATATACCTCCCTCAAATCTCTATACATCTTTGTAGAACCAGGGTGAATAGAATAGAAAGAATTATGAGCCTCATCTAGAACCTTCTTTCTCAAGTTATCAACACTAGGTACAAAAAATCTACCTTGGTACGTAAGGGCACCATCTCCTCCTTTGGAGAAACCCCCACTTTACCTTCTCTCACTAAGGCCTTCAACTTTAGCAAGGCGGGTTTAAGATCTTGTTTTGCCTTTACCTCCTCAATCAAGGAAGACTTAGAACCATCAACAACCACTGTACCACCATTATCCACTTTTTCCAACATAACCCCCAATATAGCCAACCGATGAACCTCTCTAGCAACCTCTTTGCCAGTATCATCAACATGAGCTAGACTAACCACAGAGCCTACTTAGAGCATCGGTCACAAAAGTATCTTTATCGGGGTGATAATGTAGACTCATATCATTATCTTTAAGGAGCTCTAACAACCTTCTTTTTCTCAATTTAAGACCTTTTTGAGTGAACACATATTGAAGACTCTTATGATCGGTAAACACATCAACATGAACCCCATAGAAATAATGATGCCAAATTTTCAAAGAAAATACCACAACAACCAATTCAAGATCGTAAGTAGGATAATTCTTCTCATGCACCTTAAGTTTCCTAGAGGCATGAACTATCACCTTGCAATTTTACATCAAAACACACCCCAAACAAATTCTTGAGGCATCACAATACATAACAAACCCTTCCAACCATTTCATTAGAGATATGATAGGAGCGGAGACAAGCTTATCTTTCAAAGTTTGGAAACTCTTCTTAGATTCATTGGCCCACTCAAATTTTGCCTTCTTTTTGGTGAACTTAGCATAGGAGAAGCAATAGATGAGAACCCATTGACTAACCTCTGGTAATATCCCGCCAAACCCAAGAAACTGCTAATATCTGATGGAGTCCAAGGCCTAGGCCAATTTCTAATTATCTACATCTTCTTAGGATCTACCTTAATGTCATCACCCGATACCACATGGCCTAGGAAAGCAATCTCTTTCAACCGAAATTCATATTTTTCATACTTTGCATATAACCTGTCCATCCCAAAAATTTGAAGCACCACTCTCAAATTATCCACATGCTCCTCCTTCCTATGGGGATAGATCAAGCTATCATCAATAAAAATCACCACAAACAAATCAAGGTTGGGTTTAAATACCTTATTCATAAGATCCATGAAGGTAGCCGGTGCATTAGTTAACCCGAAGGACATCACCACAAACTCATAGTGCCCATACCTTTTGTGGAAGGCGTTCTTGGGAATGTCACACTCCCTCACTTTCACGTGGTGATACCCGGACCAAAGATCTATCTTAGAGAAGTGAATAGCCCCTTGAAGTTGGTCAAAAAGATATCAATCCTTGGTAGATGGTACTTGTTCTTAGTGATGACCCTATTAAGTTGCCGATAATCAATAACATTCTAAGAGAACCATCCTTATTCTTCACAAACAACATCGGTGCACCCCAAGGTGATTGTCTAGGCCTTATAAACCCCTTCTCCAACAAATCCCTCAATTTCTCTTTCAACTCCTTCAAGTACGCCGGGGATATACGGTAAGGGGGAATATAAATGGGTTGAGCGTCAAGAAGAAGGTCTACGCCAAAATCTAGTTCCCTTTCAAGAGGAACACTGGGAAACTCATCAGGAAAGACATTAAGGAATTCAATAACCACTGGAACCAACTCTATAGGAAGGACTTTCGACTTAACATCCCTAACCCTTGCAAGATGATAGAGATACCCCTTAAAAATCAACTTTTGGGTTTAATGCAAGAAATGAATCTACCCTTGACCACCACATTATGACTCTTCCACTCAAGGACGGGTTTATTAGGGAATGGAAATTTGACCCTACGGGTTCTACAATCAATAAAAGCATAATATGCATGCAACCAATCCATCCCAAGAATGACATCAAAATCTACCATATCTAATTCAACAACATCACGAGGCAAGATTTTTTGAAAAATAAAAATGGGAAAATTTCTATAGACCCTTCTAGCAAAAATGGATGCACCGATGGGAGTAGGCACTACATAAGGCTTACACAACAATTCGGGTTTAACAAGGAGCTTTTTGGCAACAAAAGGAGTAATAAAAGAAAGAGTAGCACCTAGGTCTATCAATGCATACACATCAAAATTTAAAACTTTTAACATACCAGTGACGACATCGGGCACGTCATCCGCCCCTTGCCTCTCTTGAAGAGCATAAAAACTATTGTATGTTGGGGCACCCCCTTGTTGGCTTCGTTTTCCCTTAGGACCCGCATTTGCACCTTGTCCTTGTGGACAACCATCTCTACCTTTGTTTTGTGCACGTGGTCAATGAATCACCTTATGACCCACCTCACCATAACCAAAGCAAGCTTTGAGTTTCTCATGCATGCGCCACTATGGTTCCTACAACATCTTTGGCACATCGGGTTAGGCACCACACCACTTACACTTGGAATCTTTGATTATTATTAACAAAGCTTCTATTAGGAGCATTGGTAGACCCTTGGCCTTGGAACTTGTGGCCTTGAGGAAACTAGGCACCCTGAAGATTTTGGAATCCACCTTCAAGTCGGGCCCTCTTAGCCTTACCCATTCTCCTCTTTCTTAACTTTTCCCCCTCTAATTGTTCGACATAATTCATAAGGCGAGACAAGTCCATATCACCTATAAAAGTGATGGCACAACACTCCTCGTTAAACAAGTTAGACACACCCGACATAAATTTGTTCATCCTAGACTTAGCTCAGCTATCAATTGTGAAGCATACTTGGAGATTTGTTTGAAATTGAGGGCATAGTCCTTCACACTCATAGACCCTTCCTTTAGATCATAAATTCCATCATTTTGGCATCCGTTATCTCAAAAGGGAAGAACCGATTGAGAAATGCCGCCTTGAACTCTTCCCAAAGGATGATATTATTTCCCTTCTCCACCTTCCATTGGTGGAAGGTGAACCAAATATGAGCCACCTCTTTGAGTTGGTAGGCCGCCAACTCTGCTTTCTCCTCCTATCTAACCTCCATAACAGACAACAATTTTACACTCTATCAATAATTTCTTGAGGATCCTCATCCACTTTAGACCCGTGGAACTCCAGTGGGTTCATTTTTGTAAAGTCCCTCACCCTAGATGCCAAAGTAGAAGCATGAGGGGCTTAGGCCCATTGTTGATTTGATTAGTAATGACATTGGCCAACATGGTTATCGCATCTTGGAACTCTTCATGGGCCACTCCCCCATCTTGAGCAGCTTGAGTAGCAAGAGGGGCCCATTGCTCCTCGGGTGAATGAGCTCTTCTTCCTCTTGGAATAGGCATGATCTAAAATACCAAAGAACATTTGTTTGTGAAAAGCCTCACTTTAACTTCCATAGCATGACATAGACCATGAAGAATGGAAACATTTCCTAAAATTCCTCAGAGCCTCTTACGCATAGTTGTGGTGCACTTCACAACCATGAATAAGACTCTAATCGACATGGTGTGTTAGATTCTGAGGCCCATTACCAACCAGTGCTTTGATATTAAGTTTTTCATAGCCCAAATTTAGGTCCTTGATGTGACATGGTGAATGGGAATTGAATGACCTCAAAAAGTGCCCGAAAATATGCCCCGAATGTGCCCAGAATTGTAATTTTCATATATCTCAAATTCCATGCGCAATATCAAAAATTTGACTTCATATTCTTTTTCGGAGGGTCAAATTAGGGAAGAAAAGATCTAACTCTGATTTTAGAGCAAACAATTAGCAATTTTGATTTTTGAAGTGGCAATTTCCAGAGAGCTTTTCGCACCCTTAGCGTGATGCGCCAAGCCAAGGGCGGCGAGCAGATGAAGGAAATCATTTTCTCATCCAGATTGCGATGCAGACATGTAAATTTTTTTGTCCAGTTTTTTTCCTTGCAGTCCAAGACTTTGAAGTTCTGGGCCTAAGAGTCCCCACACGTGAAAATACCCATACTTAACTATTTTTCACCCTCATATCATTCTAAACATTCCACAATGCTTATTCAAACACTTAGCCAATATTTTATCTCCTAAACTCAAGTCTCAAAACCCTATCAGGATCTAAGGATTTCCTCTCAAACTTCAAGTCTCCATCTCCAATCTTTATCAAATTCATCTCCAAAGCTAAGATATGTGGGTTTCTTTCATGTGTTCCTTTCACCCATGAAGCCCAAACTTTCTTTTCTTAAATATTTCATGATTCAAAGTTGATTTACTCATGAGTCTTATTTATTATGAAAATTATTGCACACTATGTTGGGATTTATGACATTGTGACTGTTTTGCTATGTTTGGGGCCATGAATCTAGGGTCTATGGTGAACATTGATGAAGGGTCTTGATGTGTATTGTTTGAGAATGTTAATAAGTATCTAACGATGGATTTTCACTAATTTTTCTAGCATGATTTCACTCTTGAATTGCATGGTTTTATACTAGTATTACTCACCTTCTAAGTGTTTGATAAAATGTCTAGTTATGGATTCTTGAGAAATTGAAGGTCCTATGCATATCTGAATAATTGAAAGACTATATGATGATGACATGATGATGCAATGATGACGGAATGATGATGAAAAGGAATGTATGTGTATGATGATGAAAGGAGTGAGCATATATATATATATATATATATATATATGATATTATCTCTATATAGTGTTGGGGATGACCAAGCCTTGCTCGGGGGGTCGTAGGCCCAGTTAACCTATTAAGGGGTTGGTACCTTGGTTACCGAGCTCGAGGGGTGGTAGGCCCGGGTAACATTTTTGGGGGTTGGTACCCATAGACCTTGATGGGGGGTTTGTACTCTGTCAACCTCGGTGGGAGGTTTGTACTTCATCAACCTCGGTGGGGGGTTTTAACTCCATCAACCTCATGAAGGGTTTGGTACCTCATGCGCCTATTCAAGGGGCTGGAAGGCCTTGACTTGCACTATAATGGTCACTGCTTACACTCGTATTATGATCTATATAAGCATGATTTTACTTTAAGCATCATCAATACATGCCATATTGTTAGTATGTTATTCATTGCTTATGATTATGCATTTTGTCTATGATACCTACCGCTTGTTTCATTGCATCAAATATACTTAGTACATCCAAATGTACTACTGCATACTCTATACCTACATGATGTCACCATGTAAGAGCTGATGTATCATTTGATCATCCTCCTCCACATGGCTATTACGACTTCTATCAAGCTTGTTGGTGAGTCCTCCATTCTTGGTATTATACTTATGATCTATTACTATGTATTAAGACTTTATCTCTTTGACTTATGTATTGACTATGAGGATGAGCCCGGTTGCTTTGTCTTGTCCTCCGCTTGTATCTATGTAGTATAGGTGTTGTTGGACATGTTATGTATCTATTCTATGAGATTGACTCTATTGACTCTTGATTATTATGATATAGAAGTTTATCCTTAGTCCAAATGTCTCCTTGTTTATATTTATTTCTGTCACACTCCAAAGTCACGTTAGGGCGGACTGGCACCCGTTGCCGCTAAGGCTCGGGAGAACCAACCTATATCTATGCGCTTTGTATATATATTATAAGGAATTTCTATGTTTGGCATGCTTCTAAGAAGATAAACGGTAATAACAAGATAAAAGAAGATGGGTATAGCTAGGCCGTTGGGGCCACGGTGTCTAAAGTACGAGACATGACCACGCGTTAATTTACAAAATCTACAAAGCTTCGAGCAAGAGAAAGTATCCGTAAATGTTCGGGACAGGCCCCGTTTGAATTAACTATGTAATACAAACATATAAGCTCTAAAAACACACAAAGCTCTGAAGCAACCTGGAGCTTGGTAACAGCAGCTGAAAGTCATGTACTCTACTAGGGAGATCTACTAGCACCTGCACCTGCAGCATGAAATGCATGTCCCCTGCAAGGGATGTCATTACGAGATAATGTACTGAGTATGTAAGGCATGAAATACTGCGTATGAAGTAACATCTTCAACTGAAACTATGCACTGGTATGGAATAAGAGACCACCTTTAGATATACTTTGGGATCACATTATGTTCTTTATATTGCTTTACCTTTATTGTATAATCTGTGCACATCATGTACTATAAAATGACCAACTGATCAATGGTAAACTGTATCGGGATCGTCCCTGGCTAGGTTCTTCCTTAACCCCTCGGGCTATGACCGGTGATAGGATCGTCCCTGGATAGGTGATGCTTCCACCCCTCGGGCTACCACCCATCAAAACTATATACTTTATCTTTCAATTACCATTGAGATTATTCTTTTGGTGGTCATAATATTGAAGATATAAGGCTGTATAGACAACATGTGACATGTAAATAATTGTACAAAACACGATGGCAGTGAAGAGAGTATGTTACATAAACAATGAAATGCGTATGAAATAAAACAACTCATGAACTTTGTTTAGCAACAAGAACTCATGTACTTGGTATCCACGTGTATGAATATATGAAGGTAACTACATATAGGAGCATATGAATATATTAAACAGTAGACATGGTTGTTTGTCATGTCGGAGTAGATAAATGCCTTACCGAGGGATCTATGTTTCATGCCAAATGATACGAAATCAAGTAGGCTTACATACCTCGTTGTATGACTTCGTTACTACATTGGATTGGCTGTGGTTTCCCTCAAATATTTAGATACAGTATATTAAGCAATAAGACTAGTATTAGCAGCAACACAACACTTCTAAGTAGTCCAATATCATAAAAATGATCACCCAGACAACAAGCTTTCAATTAATGACGCAAAGGCATTTCTTCACCCTTTTCACTTATAAATGTACTTTCGAACAACCATTCTTATGTACATGTCATTTACATCTTATTTTAGATCTTTAGCAGTCCTAAAATAGCCCATAAAACACAACTTATAAGAATTCTTCATAACTTACAAACAAGCGGCATAACATCACATCCTTTCACCACACTTTGACGTCAACAAATCCCAAACTTGTTTTAACTTTATCAAAATTGTATCCAACATTTTTACACATAAAACCAGTTTTAAACTTGTCCAAAAATAGTTCCAAAATAGGTGAAAGTCGTGGAGCAACATATTACAATTTTTCAGCTCCAAAGTTTCATTTAAGAGTGAAATTACGATGTTGTAAAATAACTCATCTTTGTGTACTGTAAAAGTGGTGCAGCGCTTATTTACATGAGTAACAACCTATATATTGTTAGAGCATAAGTATAAATTCATATCTCATCCAACTATTTAAGAGAAAATCCTCTTGAACAACAAGAAACGTTCACTACAATACTTAGGACACATGCTGTCTAGAATTTCCAGCATAACATAATAACATATACTTCTTGTTTTTCATGAAGAAA
>JAPFFP010036709.1:0-15246 GCA_026153255.1 Solanum medicagineum | reverse complement strand
CAAAGAAATCATTAAAACACCACAAGCACCTTCCGTAGTGATTTCTCCCACACTTGCCACATCGTAAATATAATGACCCATCCTCAATAAGTTACCTAAGAGGAGGTGGCCTACCATTAGCAACCAGACCATTAGAACCTTGGCCTTGTTAGAAGCGACAAAACCACTACACCTAGAGCCAGAGAACCCACCATCAAAACGGGCCCTCTTAGGATCATGTACCCTCTTCTCCTTGAGTTTCTCCACTTCAATTTTCTCCACATATACCCTGAGTCTAGATATATCCATGTCTCGAATTAGCATCGTGGTACGACACTCTTTCACATGCAAGTAAGAGATACCAGAAATGAACTTGTGCATCCTTGTACGAGGGTCAACCACAAGTGTTGGAGCATATGTGGAGAGCTTAGTGAACTTTAGGGCATAGTCCCTCACACTCATATCCCCTTGCTCGAGGTTGATAAATTTGGTTATTTTGGATTCTCTAAGCTCAAGTGGAGAGAAACGATCCAGAAATGCAAGCTTCAACTCCTGCCAATTGACAACATTACCACAAACCCTCTTCATAGACCATTGGATGTACCACGCTCAGGCCACATCCTTCAACATATAATAAGCTAATTCAGCTTTCTCCTCAGAAATGATGCCCATAACACTCAACACCTTGGTGAGCTCATCAATGAACTCTTGAGCATCTTCATTAGTCTTTGACACATAAAACTCAAAAGGATTCATCCAGGTGAAATCTCTCACCATAGAAGCTGGAGTGGGATCCCGTGGAAGATTACCCTGTCTGGTCTGAGATGTCACTACTTGGGTAAGCACAGAATAGGCCGTACAAAATTCACCATTTGAGATAGGCTCTTCCTTAGGCCCTTGAGGTTCTTAGCCCTCATTAGCCAGGGTTGGTCTAGGAGGTCTTCCTTGAGGCATCTTCTGTAATGAAGCAATGACACCGTCAAGATAAGGGAAACAAACATATGAACCATGGCACAATAAAAGGCATGAAGATGTTAGGAAATTCCTAAAACGTCTTCATAGCCTCCCCTACATAGCCATGGTGTATATCATACACATGAATAGGATTCTACTTGACGCGACATTTTAGACTTTGAGGATCATTTACAAACCTAGTGCTCTGATACCAAGCTTGTCACTACTCGGAACTAGGGGTCTAGAAGTGACATGGCGAATGGGGACCCGAGCGTCCCTAACAATCCTCGTAGCATCTATCCACACATCATCAATTAGGAAGCACATATAGATAGTAAACACATTATTCTAAGGGACAGGAAAATAGGACTCACGCTGTGGGGTGCCATATGGGACAGGGAGAGACATGAGTTCACATAACACATAGCACATAAGACTAAGGGGCGCGTAAGAATGACTCATTCTATGGGGCATTACGGGACTTAGGATCTTTCACATCATAACATAAATCAATAATATAATCTCATAATCAAATCATAATGACATAACCATATTCATAACATAATACTCCAAATATAACACTTAGCATATAAATTTAAAGAGATCTACGAAATGTCCAACAATGTCTCTAATCATAAGATAAGACAAGGGCCAAAACATACCCCGAGCTCACCCTCAAAGTAAATAAGATAAGTATAAACACCATAGGTAGAGGAATGTTGGTTGGTCCTTGGAAGATAGGCCTCACCATACAAGCAAAACATGAGATCCAAGCTAGACGTCATACGGTGGATGATTGTACTCCTCGGTCCCTACATGGTTAAATAAGGTAGGCCAAAGTGTGTGTTAGTACACTGGCATGTACTAAGTATGAGGGCATGTAATGCATATAACTCATCAAACCTATATTTCCATGTTAGATGACAAAGGCACATATATATAGAAAGAATAGTATAGCAAGATAATAGCACATCAATATGACATGAGATACATGATGCATGAATATGAAAATACTTCATATATATATGTTGAGGATAGGATAGTAACTGATGCCTCGGAACCCCGTTGTCTCCCCCACAGTGGATAAAAGGTGACGTACTTGCCAAAGATAGATTCTTATCATACTTCCCCCATGGGGCATAAAAATATACCTATATTAGGGACATAGTTCGAGGAAAGGTGTATGGACCCTTGGGGATAGTCTCCGTGTACTCCAATCCATCAGTGCTAGGTCACCATCCTACTAGAATACATGTATATATATATATATATATATAAGTGTTTTGGCTAATCCCGTACATGAAAAATATCTCATGAAGTGTTTTTTGGCTTTTTAGCCTATTATGCATGATTATGAAGAATCTGATTTGGCCATTAAGCCTAAGAATGCATGAAAATTATTTGAAAGTCTCAAGCCTCTCTTACAAGCATGTATATATATTCGTGCATTCTTAGGCTTAATAGCCAAATCACATTCTTCATAATCATGCTTAATAGGCTAAACAGCCATAACACTCTTCATGAGATATTTTTCATGTACGGGATTAGCTCTTCATATGGTAGTCTAAACACTCACAGTTGCTTAAAGAGCCATAATTTTAGACATAGATGTGGTCACATTCTTGTCATAGCCATAATCTTCTCAAAAACATAAATAAACATAGTTAGGTCTTGACCCACTTCATACACATCATAAAAATCATAGTCATGTATGCATATGCCATGAATGAGATGAGAAATAGCATGGGTAATAGAAATTCAAACTTAAATCAACAATACATTATGAAATTCAAGTGAAAACATAATTAAATCCATATTTAAAATCATAGTATAGATTACTCATGCACAAATCAAGCTTTATAGGAGACATGCATCTTCATAACATCATAACTTCAATGTATTTCATCATGTAAGCGCTTAAATCAACTTAAAATTATCAAATTAATACAGCCCATACTTTAAGTAAATTTAATAAACCATAAAATTGAAAACCCACATTTAAGGTAACTAAATTTCCATGAAATTGAGTAAAAGGGGTGTTGGGTCTTCTTGGTTGAAAGGTACCAATAATCAAAACTCACATAACTTCACAAATGAAAGAGTTTCAAGAGAAATTTGAAGGAGGAATGAGCTTTCCTTGATTCCCAAGTTCACAACCCACAAGAGTTCTTTGAGAGAAGCTTGAGAGAGTTTTCAAATATGAGGGATGAATTTGAATATTAGGAATAGTGTTTAGGTCATTAGGTAGCACAAGAAGTCCCAAAGGATCATTAGAATAAATCATATTTACGAAAACGCCATTAATAAAATGAGTTAAAAAATTAGACGTCACCACTTCAAGGGAAGGTATACGGTCCGTGTGGCACTACACGTATCGTGTACTTTCCCGTGAACCCACACTTACAAAAATTTCTCTTGACGAAGGTCCGGAACGGTAATCCCATACTTAGAAAAATTTGGCGAAATTACCTATATGGAGGGTTACACAAGTCATGTGAAGCTATATTGGCCATGTGCCAAACCGTGTCAACCTCCTTAGAAGAATCTCACATCGAATTTACAAGACAGTGATTCTATACTTAGAAAAGATTCACTCTGAAAGCTATACGGAGGGACTCATGACTAGTTAGACACCACAAGATTGGTGTGGGTGGCCGTGTTGCCTCACTTAGTCCCAAACAAAGGAAATTCAAGCCTAAGACCACCACATGGCCCTCTACACTGTCCGTGAATTGTCACACAGCCCGTGTGGGGTCCAAGTGTGGCATACCTTAGCTTGAAACTCCATACCAAGGGCCAACCCCCAATTTTGATGTCAAAGGTCACCTCTAGGAGGCCCTACACGAGTCGTGTGACTTCTCCCGAACCGTGAGGGCTCCCATGGAACATCACTTTTGTCAAAAGTTTCGTGAAACAAAAATTTCCATGCTCCAATGAGGTGGTACAATGTTTGCGTCCTTATATATTGGTATTTGTCTTTGAGTTTGATGTGATGTATTTCATCAGATTGAGGTCTGTGTGTTATTATGCTACTTATGTAGATTGAGTCTATCGCTTAAGGACAAACAACAATTTTAAGTTGAGGGTGTTGATGTGTTTGTCAAAATTCAACACTTTTGATGCTAAAAACATAGAATTTTGGGTGTTCTCAATGTGATATTAGTATATTTGATGTGTTTTTATGTTTGTTTTGCAGGATTACAAGGTTGGCATAATTTTTGGGCTAAGTGTCAAAATGTTTTGAAGCAGAGGTTCCATGAGACCCATTACAGGATGTGGATACTTTTACAAGCCGTAAAGTTTATTTCATAACAAATTCCAGTAAAGGGTGATTTTCTAAAGTTGAGTCTACGAACATAAAAATGAGTCGTGGATGACTTTACAAGCCATAGACTTGGTATCATGCCCTGAGGATCAGAAAGTAGGGAGTTGTTGAAAAGTAATCAGATGAAACCCCCTAAAGGCCATTAAAATCTATATGGGTCGTAGAGGGAGTTGTAGGTGTCAGTGCTAGTTTTGAAGAAGCAATCCATGAAAGCCTACTTACGAGCTGTAAAATGTTATATGACCTGTAAAAGCTATTGTAAAGCAAGCCAACCCAGTTATCCTATTCCATTTTGGTTTTGTATTTTAAACACTATAAATAGCTTTTTAAGGTTATTTTCACGAGGAAACAGTTGAGAACAAGTAGAGGAATGTGATATAGTTTGTGAAACACTTGTAATACTTTATTTCATCTTTCAATTTCAATTTTGTGATTCTCATTGAAGAGTTTGGATTAGTTTTGCCTAATTCTCTTGTGTAAATGCTCAATTATGTTATTCAAATTAATAAGTCTTGCATTTATACTTAGCATGAGTAGCTAAATCCACAATTAGGTGTAACAACCCAAGCCTAGGGCCTAGACGTGACACGGCGCAAGGGGAACCCAAAGAACCCCAAGAAAGCCTCTTAGAACATCATTACACATCCTTGGTCACGGAAGCAATAGATACAACATACAAAAGTAAGAATAGTGGCACCGGGAGTAAGGGAAAAGTTTGCATAACATCATAATCAAGAGACAAGAGACAAGCTCATATCATCTACATCAAGAACAATAGAGTCAAGGCTCTTAACATAGATGCATAACATGTCCAACAAACACCTCTAATATATAGATAAGAGCGCAGGCTAAGACAAAGTAACCGAGCTCACCCAAATACTCAAAATAGACAATAAAAAATAATGTATCAATAAATAATAGGAGAAACATAGACTAAGGTCCTCGAAATTTAGGACTCACCAAATAGCTTGAGTAGTGTTGAACTAGCCACGTGAGGAGGATGATCGACTTGGACACCGGTTCCTAAATGGTGACATCATGTAGGCATAGAGTATGCGTTAGTACATTTGAATGCACTAATTATGTAGGATGTAATGCAACAATAGGTATGCATCATAATCAAAATGAATAGTATTAAGCAATGGGCATAATATAGCAATATGGCATGTATGATCAATGCTTAGGTAAAACATGCTTAAGTAACCCATGCTCATATAGGATATCATATGTATAGAAGAGATCAAGCTAGCTATTCAAGGTACAAATCCCTTGGTGGTTGTGTGGTATAAACCCCTCACATGGTCGATGATAATCACAGCTTATCAAAACGGTCGCGAGGTATAAACCCCTCACATAGTTGATGAGTACAAACACCGCTCATGGTTACTCAAGCTCTTATTTCCCCGGATCGGGTATGGTCAATGCAACACATTATATAGAGTATATCAGATACATAAGCTTATTTCATCATCATATAGTCATTCATACGATATCTCATGATTTGAACCTTCAATTACTCAAACACATCTGGACATTTTATCAAACACTTAGAGTGTGCGTAATGCTAGTGTAAAATCATGAAATGTAGAGTAAAATCATGCAAGAAAATCCATTTTAAAAGAATCAATCAACACCTTGCAACACCCTTAAGCAATATAAATTAAAGCCCCTTCTCAAACCTGACAATAGATCAAAGATTTGTAGCTCAAAACATAGCAAAACAATCACAACTTTACATAGCTTTTGACATAGTATGCAGTGAATTTCATAATATTCAAGACATATTTATAAATCAACTCTAGATCATGCAATTTGAGTAAAAGAAGGCTTGGGTATTATGGGTGAAAGGAGCCCATAAAAGAAACCTACATACCCTAGCTTAGAGGTGATGATGGTGAAGACTAGGGATTGAGACATGAAGCGTGAAGAAGAACCTTGACGGAAATCCATAGTTTTGGACTTGAGTTTGGAGAGTGAAAATATGACTAAGTGTTTGAGTAAGTATTGGGAAATGTTTAGGATGATATGAGGGTGAAATTTGTGTAAGTATAGGTAAAAACACATTTAGGGACACTTAGGCCTAAGACTTAGAGGTCTTGGACTGAACTTAAAATAACTGTCCCTAAATGAACTGGGGCACATCGCAAAAACCCCTCTGGAATTTGCACTTTCGAAAATCATAATTGCTAATCATTCGCTCTTAAATTAGAGTTAGACCCTTTTTCACCTAATTTTGACCCCCTGATCACGACTATGATGTCGGATTTGTGAAATAATGAATGGATTTTGAGATATATTAAAACTAAAATTCTGGGCATTTCGAGTCACATTTTCGGGCACTTTTTGGGTTGTTTCAATATCTCCCCCTTGAGAACATTCGACCGCGAATGCAAAAGAGACATACAAGAGAATAATGATCATAAAAAAATTAGCCCCAACTAAAATGCAACATCACATTTAAAACAACATTTTCAAAATCTCAACATGAGTGTAAAATCATCATGACCTGCCAACTTAAACATGAATGCATATGAATGGAATAGGGGATGAAATAGAAGACCTGAAATCACATAGGGGACTTAGAATTCGTACCTTAGGCTTGATTAGAGTGGAAAAGATAAGGATACCGCTTTTGCATGTCCGCTTCGGCCTCCCAAGTAGCACTTTCGATTTATTGGTTCCTCCAAAGGACCTTAACGGATGCCACCTCCTTGTTCCTCAAACTCTTCACTTGCCTAACCTCCTCATAAGTCAAGTTATCCTCACTAACACCTACAACATCATGAGGCACAATAGTAGTAGGATCACCAACACGTTTTCTCAACATAGAGATATGAATCACCGGGTGAACTGAATTCATTTCACTAGGCAACTTCAAATCATAAGCTACCTTGCCAACCCTTTTCAAGATCTCATACGGACCAGCATATCTTGGACTCAACTTCCCCTTTTTACCAAAATGGACCACACCTTTCATTGGAGAAACCTTCAAGTAAACCCAATCTCCCACTTTGAATTCAAGGTCTCTTCTTCTCACATCGGCATAAGATTTTTGACGACTTTGGAATGTTCTCAATCTTTGCCTAATCATCCTATCCTTCTAAAGAGCCTCCATAACAAGATACGGTCCTAATGAAGCCACCTCTCCAACCTCAAACCAACCAACCGGTGATCTACAAGTCTCCCATAAAGAGCCTCAAAAGGAGTCATACCGATAGTAGAGTGATAGCTATTGTTGTAGGCAAACTCAATCAAAGGAAGATGTTCATCCCTACTACCCCTCAACTTTAATACACAAGATGTTAGCATATCTTCAAGGGTTTGAATGGTTCTTTAGGCTAGGTCAGTCATTTAAGGGTGGAAGCCCATACTTAGGTGGACTTTTATTACCAAGACCCTTTTGAAAAGACCTCCATAAGTATGAGGTGATCTGTGAACCACAGTCTGATAAGATAGACAAAGGAACACCATGCAACCTTACTAACTTATGGATGTATAACCTTGAATACTCTTAAGCCCTATATGTGGTTTTAACCAGTAGAAAGTGAGCCGATTTCGTCATCTGATCAACCACCTCAAAAATGGAATCAAAGCCCTTTCTAGTCTTGGGAAACCCAACCACATAATCCATATTAATCACCTCCCACTTCCAAGTGGAAACCTCTATGTCTTGGGTTAGGCCACCCGGCCTTTGAAGTTTGGCTTTAACATGTTGACAACTATGTCAACAAGAAAGGAATTTGGCAATCTCCCTCTTCATGCCTCCCATCCAATACACATCCCTCAACTCTCTATATATTTTGGTGGAACTAGGGTGGATAGAATCAGACGAATTATGGGCCTCATCAAGAATTTTCTCCCTCAAATCGTCAACATAAGGCACACACAACCTACCTTGGTATCTAAGGGCACCATCTCCTTCTTGGGAGAAAGCCTCTACTTTGCCCTTTTTCACCAAGGCCTTGAAATCAAGCAAGGAGGAGTCAAGATCTTGTTTTGCTATCACCTCATGAACCAATGGAGATTTGGAACCATAAACAACAATAACACCATCACCCACTTCCTCCAACCTAACCCCCAACCTAACCAATCTATGCACCTCTCTAGCCATTTCCTTATCACTATCATCAATATGAGCTAGGCTACCCATGGATACTCGACTCAAAGCATTTGTCACCACATTTTCCTTACCTGGATGATAATGCACACTCATGTCATAATTTTTTAGAAGTTCTAGCCACCTTCTTTGTCTTAAGTTGAGGTTTTTTTGAGTGAAGACATATTGAAGGCTCTTATGATTGGTGAAGACATCAACATGCACCCCATACAAGTAATGACGCCAAATCTATAATGCAAATACAACAACAGCCAACTCTAGATCATGGGTAGGGTAGTTCCTTTCGTGTACCTTGAGTTGTCTAAAAGCATAAGCGATAACCTTACCATTTTGCATTAGCACACAACCCAAATAAACTCAAGGATATCCTTCAATTTTTAAAAGCTTCACTCACATTCATTGGTCCACACAAACTATAACGACCCCAAAAAGTGCCCGAAAATGTGCCTTTAAAATGCCCAGAATCTTAATTACCATGTATCTAAAAATTCGTTCATTATTTCAAAAATCCGACTTCACATTCTTGTTCAGGGGGTCAAATTGAGTGGGTAATGGGTCTAATTAGAATTTTAGAACAATCGTATCAAAATTCAAAAATCGCAAAAAATGCAATTTAGGAGGGTCAACTTTGAAGAGGCATATCTCTTAGCACACAACAAACTGGTGGCCCAAGACCAATAAAATTAACACCTTTTGAATTAGCTTTGTAATGAACTTTGTTACACCTCATTATGAGTTCGGATGAAGGATTTATTCGCATTTACGTAGAACTCGTTTGTGTACAAAATGGAGATTCTAGTGGGGTTTTCCCGTCGTCTCCGCGATGCACCTTTGTTGTTTTTAGTACCTGTTCTAATTTTTTCGGTCCAAGACTTATAAGGAACTGGAGCTCCTATGATTCTTCTTGTGGCTATACTTAGCCTTATCTCACCCTCATATAATCCTTAACTTCCCCAATATCCTCTGAAACACTTAGACTACCCTAAATTCAAGTCCCAAACTCAAGACCAATCTTAAGGATTTCATCAAGGATCTTATTCAAGCTTCAAGTCTCCATCTTCATTCTCTTTCAAAGGTTCTCCAAAGCTAAGGTATGTGGTGTTGAACCATTGGTTCCTTTCACCCATGGTGCGTAAGCCTCCTTTTTACTAATATTACATGATTTAAAGTTGATTTTACATGTGGATCTTGTATATTAAGAAATATACTGCACAGTGATTTGAGTTCATGAAAGTATGTTTGTCTTGTCATGTTTTGAGCTCTAGAACTTGGATCTAATGTTGGATTTGATGAGGGATTTTGATATGAATATCTTGGGATGTTGCAAGGTATTTATTGATGGCTTTACAACACATTTTCTTGCATGATTTCATCTCTAAATTGCATGGTCTTTTACCCTTATTACACACCCCCCAAGGTGTTTGATAAAATGTCTAATTAGGGTTTCTTGAGGAATTGAAGGTCCAAAGCATGAGATATGATACGAATGATGTTATGATGATGAAATGAGATTATGTGTATGAATATTCCTATATGGGGCATGGATGTTCTTATTTGGGGCTACTGGATTTATTTTCTTAATTTCTTGGTGTGGATATTGGCAGGAATTGATTGAAACTTTAGCATGGGCTCACGAACGCACACCTTTGGCCAATTTGATTCGCTGGAGAGATAAACCAGTGGCCCTTTCTATTGTACAAGAAAGATTGGTTAGATTAGCTCACTTTTTTGTGGGTTATATATTTACTTTCTGTAGTATTGCATTAGAGCTTATGATAAATCCTATATAAAGTATTGTATTAGACCATGCCCAATCCAGGGGAGGAGGGGTCAAGAATCCGGGTAACCGAGGGAAGGGTTCATACTTTACCACCTAGTGATAGGGCAGCATCATCACTAACCTAGATGGGGATTTATAGTCATCAACTAAGATGAGGGTTCGTACTCATCCACCTAGGTGATGGGGCGGCAATATCACCAACCGAGATGAGGGTTAGTACTCATCCACCTAAGTGATAGGGAGACATCATCACTAACCTAACAAAGGGTTGTACATTAGGGAATCTAGCTTGGTCTCTTCTACACATATGATATTCTATACGAACATGAGTTACTTAAGCATATTTTACTTATTTATTAAACATACATGCCATTTTGCTATACTATGCCCATTGTCTATTGTATGCATTTTGAATATGAAACCTATATATTGTTGCATTGCATCCCACATGCTTAGTACATTCAAACGTACTAACACATAATCTATGCCTACATGATGTTACCATGTAGGAACTGGATATCCTATTGATTCTTCTTGTGGCTAGACTGATTGTTCAAGTTAGCCTTTGGTGAGTCCTCCATTCCAAGAACGATGACTATTCTCTTATACTATATTCTAAGACTATCTTTCTTTAATGTATGTATTATCTACGAGGGTGAGTCTGGTTGCTTGTCTTGGCCCCCGCTCTTGTCTATGTAATAGAGGTGTTGTGGGACATGTTATGTATTATGCTTGAGCTTTGACTCACTTATGATATTCAAGCTATTTAAGTAAAAATCTCTCTCTCCTTCATCCCTATTCCCCTTGTTTATATTTATTATGTTGTTTTACATTGCTTCCGCGACCAAGGATGTGTAATGATATGCTATGAGGCTTGTTTGGGATCCCTTTGGGTTCCCCATTCGCTAGTTACGACTAGGCCCTAGGCTTGGCTAGGAGGCTATGAAACGTTTTAGGAAATATTTCCCTTTTTCATGGTCTATGTCGTGCCTTAGAAGTGAGATAGGGCTTTTCCCTGTAACATATATTATTTGTTCTTTTAGTTGATCATGACGCTTCAAGGAGGAAGGCAAATAAAGTTAAGTAGAAGGTTTTAATTTTGATGGATCGGAGTTTCACTATTTCTTCTCTATTCTATTAGTTGATGGTGGGGCTTCTTGTGTGCCCAAGTGGTTGTGTTGATCTTTGGTGTCTATTCTCTTTGTTGGGTACATTGTTGCTAGAAAGTTCATAGGTGTTGATCCGGGTTTGTATTGCCTTAGGTCTTCCTTTATGGTTTGTTGGATTTGATTTGATGGATTTTAATGTTATACTTCAAGTGGAATAGTTGCATGTATGTTGTGTCTCCATGGAAGGTGGGACCCGTAGAGTTAGAACCCGACTCCCTAATGAGCCCCTCTTTGAGTGGGAGGTTGTTAAATGGTAGCAAGGGAGGTCGGTCCATTTCATGCCCTATGGTACAGTTGGTCTCTAAGGGTTGCATTTTTTCATCTTATGAGAATTGGAGGTGTTGAACCTAAGTTGTTTTGTCTATATAATTTTTGTTGGTAGTGGATGAGGCTTCGAATGTCTTTTTTAAAATTTTGAATTTTGGGGTAATGTCCTTTGATTTGACTAGTACACCGGTTATGCCTATAAGTCTCATGAGTAAGATCTTTAGTCCCTACTCTAATAGCTTTATGGTGGTTTTAGTGATTATAATGTGGTTCATTCCCTAAGGAGGTAGTGCATGAGATTCATTTGAAGGTAGTACTACAAGTTTAAGGAAGAAGGTTGGGTGCTAGTAGGAGAGATGGGAATTTTAGTGATAAGAAGTTGCCTTCCTAGGTTGTGTGGTGCCGATTGATAGTATTAGGGTGGACCTTAGCAAGATGAAGGTGATTAGAGATTAGCCTAGATCTTTGACTTCATCGAATATTAGGAGCCTTTTGGGTTTACTGGGTTATTACTGGAGATTGTGAGTAGGTTCTCTTCTATTGTTGCTCCTATGACTTAGTTGACCCTATGTAAGACCATGTTATGACCGACGTTTTGAGTAGGGTGATTTGATATGTCCGGGAGTTGCTATTTATTGTTTTATTCCTTGGTGCTAGTAGGATTCATGTGTATGTGGGTTGATCCTTCATCTCTTCCAATCAAGGAGACCCAAAATTATTTTCACAAAAACCTACACGGATTTTACTTATTTTAACTTGGGATTTGAATATTATGAATCCTGAAATTCTATTGATGCATGGATAGTGCTTATTTGATGACTTTAATGTGATCTAAACTGTTATATGAGGATTTACTTTGGGTTTATGAAGTTATAAGTATGCATGTTCCCCTTTTGAAATTTTTTACGCATGAGAGATTACACTATGGATTTAAGTATGGATTTAATTATGTTTTCACTTCAACTTCATATTGTAAATGTTGATTTTTAAATGAAGTCTTAATTACCCATGTCATTTCCTCATTATTCATAGTATATGCATTTATGTACACGGATTATTTTGAAAAACATTATGATATGGGTAACCCCAATTTCATTTTATGGTGTGATTTTGATAAAAGGTTGGTTATGACAATATTGTGATCATATATATGTCTTTGATTTTGGCTCTTTCAATATTTGGGTGCTTATACCATTTTGTGAATGAATGGACTATTCCTATGCATGAGTATTATGACTATGAAATTATGATTTTGGCATGTGAGCCTAAGTATGAATTATTATGAGTGGTGTTAGGCTTTTAAGACCAATTGTGCATTGAAATGATTTGGAAAATGACTATTGCCTCTTTAAATATATGTATATGCATATTATAAGTATTTTTGTGGAATGATGGCTTAGCTTGATGGGTTGGAGGTTTTGGGGTAGTTGGACTACTTGCATAGCATGATTTTAGTGAGTGTAGAACCCATAAGGTTGTAATATGATGGGTAAGGATGGTCGATCTATTTAGTCAATTACAATGGATTAGTCACTTCTCTAAGGTTCATTTGGGGGTTTGGGTTTTGTTCTCAAGTATGGAGGAGGGCAGGTGATATCCCTAAGTGTCCCTATGAGCTAGGGTTGATCAATTTTAATATTGGTGGAGTTGTTTGGTTGGCTAATGCATCGGTTGTGTCTATTGGGTACATGAATATGGTCTTAGAACCCTACCTTTGTATGTTTGTGTTAGTCTCTATTGATGAGGTATTGATTTTTTTAGAGCTTATGAATCATTTGGGGATAGCATTGCAAGTCTTCAGAGGTGAAAGGTAGTTTGCAAATTATGATAGTTGTGAGTTACGGGTAACAAGAAAGTGTTAGAACTCCTTAAGGTTTATGTTATGAGTGTGCACTAAGTTGCCCGTTAAGGCTAGTGATATGGTTGATGCTCGAAGTGGGGTGCCTATTGGTAGCCTAGCATTGTGGTGATGGTGATAAAGAGGTGACTAGTGGGGCCCCTCGGTTGGCTAGATTGGAAGTTAGGTTTAGTGAAGTTGAGAATGGTAGTGTAGTGTTTTTGGTGGTTCCAAATCTTCTTTGGTTGAGGATGTCTAGTTTAAGCAAGGCCATGATTCCGCCATTTTAGAGTTGGAAGCCTTGGGTGAAAAACAAATGGTGGAGTGGAGGTTGTCTCCCAAGGGGGAGATGGTGGTCTATGGTACCAAGTGGGTTAGATGTGTTTAAGCTTGGCAATCAAATTAAGGTTTGTGGGCCCTTATAGGGTTTGGAGGAGAAATTGGAGATGTGGCATAAGGGTTGGAACTAACTAGGTTCATGAGTATAGCAAGCCCTTATAGTAGGCATTGTATGTCCCTGGTTGGATGGTTTGGAGTGCGAGAAATGGCCTTGTTGAGTCAGTCAGGAAGTTTTACTCAAGAAGAGTGAGGTTTGTTTTGGTAAGAAGGGAGTTGAGTTAATGGTTTGTGAGTCCTTATAGGGTGTAGAGGGAGGTTGATAAAGATTGGTTAAAGTTTGGGGATTGCCTTTGGGTGTAGATATTTGTTCATCCGGTTCTTCATGCTTCTATGTTGGGAGGATGTGTTGGTGACTAGTGTTATAGAACACTTTGAGGTTGCGGGTGTTATAGAGGGTAAGTTGGCTTAGGAGAAGGTCCCGGTGGGGGTGTTGGATGGACGAGTGGTGAAGTTGTTGATAAGGATGTAGTGTTCTTTAAGGCCCTTTGGAAGAGTCGTCTATTCGTATATGTCTCTCAGGGAGTCGGAGCAGGCATGGAGGAGCAATATCTGTATCTACTTCACTCTATTCAAGCTTATGATGACATGCCAAGTCCTTTCTATGATTCCAAGTCCTATGTTTCAGCCCTATGTCATCCACATGCATCTATGTTTAAGATGACAAGTTTATAATGGTTTTACCCTTATATTGAGATTTTGAGAATGGTATTTTAAATATAGTGTTGCATTATTGTTGGGGCTGATTTGATCATGATCACTCTTCTCACGTACGTTTCTTTTACATTCGGGGATGATGTTGCCAAGGGAGAGATATTGTAACGAACCCAAAAAGTTCTCGAAAATATGCCTCGGAGGTACCTAGAATTTAAATTTCCATATAACTAATAGTATGTTTATTATTTCAAAAATCCTACTTTATATTCTTGTTCAGGATGTCAAATTGAGTGGGAAATGGTTCTAACCCAAATTATAGAGCAACCGTATCAAAATCCAAAAATCGCAAAAAATGCAATTTAGGAGGGTCAACTTTGAAGAGAAAAATCTCCTAGTACACAAAGAATTGGGTGGCCCACGACCTACCAAATTAAAGCACTTTGAATTAGCTTTCCAATGCACTTAGTTTCACGTCATTCTATGTTTGGATGAAGGATTTATGTCCATTTTCGTAGAACTCATTTGTGCAGAAAAATCAGATTCGAGTGGAGTTTTCGCGTCGCCTCCGTGACACGCCCCTGTTGTTTTTAGTGCCTGTTTTGATTTTTTCTATCCAAGACTTATACGTCTTGGACCCAAGGTTTCCCATACGTTCTTTTACCTATACTTAGCATTATTTCACCCTCATATCATCCTTAACATTGCCCAATATTCTCTCAAACACTTAGACTCATATTTCACCCTAAATTCAAGTCCCAAACTCAA
>JAPFFP010036678.1:0-15250 GCA_026153255.1 Solanum medicagineum | reverse complement strand
ACCTAAGTCTTGTTTCTTATTTTAATCTTTGCATTTCAGAATGTTTCAAGTTACTCAGGACGGTGATATATCGAATGCGGAGGTTTGCAGTGCTCTATGGGTATTAACCAACGCAGTGGACAAAAATGACAACTCACCTCAAGCAAAAGTAAGTACCCCCGAGACTTCAAGTGGTAAGGTGAGGAAGAGAAAGGGTGAGGAGGCCATGAGGGCCCATTTTGTAGGAAAATTCCAAAGTCCCAAAGGTGGGGGTGGTGTAGTGCCTTAATTAGGTGTCCAAGATGTGGTAGATGCAATGATGACCCATGCTTCAAGGGTACGATGCTTGTTATGGTTGTGGAGTGATAGGTCATAAGGTAAATGATTGTCCTCATAAACGCCTCAAGGGAAAGGTGGTAATGGTGGAGGGCCCACGCGTAAGTGCCCTACGTGTAGGAAGAACCATGGTGCCCTATGTTGGGGGAACTGTAGTGCTTGCTTTGGATGTGGTGAGATTGGCCACAGGGTAATTGATTGTTTTCAAGCTCGAAAAAGGTGTAAAGGTGGTCGACCTCAAGAACAAGGTGGTCATGTTGATCAAGTGGCTCAAGGAGTGGATATGGCACCCAATGTTGTTACTGGTATGTTGGAGTTTCATTTGACTATGATGTGTGTGCATTGGTGGGTTCGGGTGCCACTATCTCTTTCATTATCTCCTTTGTTTGCTTATAGGCTTCATGTGTATCTTGATTTATTGTGTGAATTTTGGTGTCTACCCTATGGGTGAGTCTATTGTTGCTAAAAAGGTCCATATGAATCGTTCTGTGGTCATTTTGCATAGATCTTGTCTTGTAATCATGTTTAATTAGATATGGTGGATTTTGATATTATACTTGCGGTGGATTAGATGCATGCATAATACGTATCCATTATTGGTAGGATCCATGGAGTTAGATTCCAAGTCCCTAGTGAACCCATTCTTGAGTGGGAAAATCATGATATAGTGGTCAGGGGTAGATTCATTTCACACATTCAATCCCATGAGTTATTTTTCTAAGAGGAGTCTCTACCATCTTGTAAAGGTTAGGGATGTTGGGTCTAAGTTCCTTCCTATAGGGTAGGTTTCGGTGGTAAATGAGTCTGAATGTCATTCCTAGTGAGCTTCCTAGGGTTGTTTGTATAGGAGAAGGTTGGTTCCCTTAGAAAGTGTATTGATTACCGGCAACTAATTAGGGTCACCATAAAGAATGAGTACCCCCTCCCAAGGATGTATGATCTATATGACCAACTTGAATGGGTTAGTCACTTCTCTAAGATTGATCTTCAGTTTGAGTTTTGTCCCCAAGTGAGGAAAAGGGCAGGTGATATCCTTAGGTGAACTTTCGGGCTAGGAATGATCATTTCGAGTTGTGGAGGAGTTGATTGGTTAAATTTTGTACCAGCTATCTTCATGGATCTTATAAATAGGGTCTTTAGACCCTACCTTGATTTGTTTGTGGTGATTTTTATTGATGATATTTTGATCTATTCTCGTGGTGAGGAGGAGCATGTGGCTCATTTGAGGATAGTGCTAGAAAGATTGAGGGAAGAGAAGTTGTATGCTAAATATGAGGAGTGTGAATCTTGGTTGAAAGAGGTTGCCTTTTTAGGTCATGTGTTGTCAGGGGATGGTATTAAGATGGATCCTAAAAAGATGGATGTGATTAGAAAGTGGCCTGGACCATTGACTCCCTTCGACATTAGAAGTTTCTTAGTCTTAGCGGGTTTCTAAGGGAGGTTTGTGAATGGGTTCTCTTCTATTGCCTCTCCTATGACTAAGTTGACTTAAAAGAAGGCTAAGTTTGTATGGACAGATGAGTGTGAAAGAAGTTTCCAAATCTCGAAGAATAAGCTTGTTTTCACTCCTATCTTGTCTCTACCAGAAGGGTTGGAAGGATTTTTTGAGTGTTATGATACCTCCCGAATTAGTTTGGGTTGTGTTTTGAAGCTAAATGTTAAGGCGATAGCCTATGCTTTCAGACAATGTAAGAGGCATGAGAAGGATTATCCTATCTATGGCCTTGGGTTGGCCACCATGGTTTTGCTTCAAAACTTTGATGTCATTATTTGTATGGGATGCATGCTAATGTGTTTACTGACCACGAGTCTCCAATATGTGTTCACCCAAAATATCTTAGCTTGAGACAAAGAAGGTAGTTAGAATTTCTTAAGGAGTATGATATGAGTTTGCATTATCATCCCTGTAAGCCTAATATTGTGGTCGGTGCTTTGAGTAGGGTGTCCATGGGTAGCCTAGTTCATGTTGATGGTGGTAGCAAAGGGGTGGCTAGGGAGGTCCACCGATTGGCTAGATTGAGGGTTGGGTTGGAAGAGGTTGACTATGGTGGTATTATGGTTGTTGGTGGTTCAAAAATCTTCCTTGGTTGATGAGGTAGAAGTAACGCTAGATCTTGATCCTTCCTTATTAGAATTGAAGGCTTTGGTGAGTGTTGACAAGGTGGAGGTTCGCTCCCAAGGGAGAGATGGTGCCCTTAGATACCAATGTTGGTTGTGTGTCCTAGTGTTTATGACTTGATAAAGAGGGTTTTGATGAGACTAATAATAGCTATCATTCTAGCATTGGTATGTCTCCTTTTGAGGCCCTCTATGGTAGATGTTGTAGACCACCAGTTGGGTGGTTTGAAATGGGAGAAATGGCTTGTCGGGTCCGGTACGGAGGCTATGGAGAAGGTGAGGTCAGTTAGGTAAAGGTTGATAACAGCCCAAAGTCGTTAAGTCCTATGCCGATGTGAGGAGAAAGGATCTTGAATTTAAAGTTAGTAAACGGGTCTAATTGAAGGTTTCACCCATGAAGAGTGTGGTCCTGTTCAGCAACAGAGGGAATTGAGTTTATGCTTTGTGAGTCCTTATAGAGTATCGAGGAGGATTAGTAAGGTTGTATGCGAATGGGGATTGCCTATGGATATGGATAGGGTTCGTCCGATTCTTCTTGCTTCTAAGTTGAGGGGATGTGTTGGCAACTCTAGTGCTATAGAACTCTTTGAGGCTATGGGTGTTGTGGAGGATAAGTTGGCTTAGGAGAAGATCCTGGTGGGGATATTGGATGGATGGATGAAAAAAGTTGATTAATAAGGATGTAGTGTTAGTCAAGGCCCTTTGAAAGAATCGTCATGTTGATAGTCTCTCTCGGGGAGCCAGAGTGGGCATGGAGAAGCAATATTTGTACCTCTTTCACTCTATTCAAGCTTATGATAACAAAACGAGCCCTTTTTATGATTTCAAGTCTTGAGTCTCAGCCCTTATGTCGTTTGCATACATTAATGTTTGTATTGACATGTTCATGGTGATTTTAATACTTATGTTGAGATCTTTGAAAATGGTGTTTAAGTGCATTATTGCATTCTTGTTGGGGCTAATTTCGTCATGATTATTCTTCTTACATACGTCTCTTTGACATTCAGAGACGAATGTTTCCAAAGGGGAGATATTGGAACGCCCCTAAGAATTGCCTGAAAATGTACCTCGGAAGTGCCCAGAATTGTAATTTCCATTTATCTCAAAATTCGTGCATGATATCGGAAATCCGAATTCATATTCTTGTTCAGCGGGCAAAATTGAGTGGGAAATATGTCTAACCCTTTTGAGCAACTGAATCATAATTTCAATTTTCCAAGTTTGCAAATTCCAGTGAAGAATCACGCCTCAGGCAGGACGCACCAACGGCGCGCCACCGTGTTAAATTTGCCTAGCTTTAGTAGTTCGGTCAAAAACTTTTGGATCGTGGGCCTAAGTCTTGCTATGCATGAAAATACCTATACTTAGCTAATTTCACCTCCATATCATACAAGACATTCCCCAATACTCTCTGAAACACTTAGACAAATATTTCACCCCAAATTTCAACTCCCAAAACTCATCCAGATCTTAAGGATTGCACTCAAGCTTCAAGTCTCCATTCCCAATCTTCATCAAGAATTCTGCAAAGACAAGGTATGTGGTTTCAACCATTGGGTCCTTTCACACATGGTGCCCAAGCTTTCTTTTTACATAAACTACATGTTTCTAAGTTGATTTTACTTATGGGGCTTCTCTTATGAATTTGACTATGACCAATATTGGGGTTTTGTGAAAGTGTGACTGTTTAAGCGTGTTTTGGGCTATGAATTTTAAATCTATCTTGAGATTTGATGAAGGGTTTTGATGTATGTTATATGAGGGTATTACCAAGTATTGGTGGGTGGTTTTACATTAACTAACTTTTCTTACATGATTTCACTATTGAATTGCATGGTTTTACACCCACCAAGTGTTTGATAAAATGTCCGGTTAATGCATCTTAATGCCACGACCCAAACCTAGCGCCTAGACGTGACCGGCAAATGGGAAACCTGAAGGAACCCTAAACAAGCCTCAAAGCAAATCACTACACATCCTTGGTCGTGGAAGCAACGTAAAACAATGTAAGAAACATAAACATGGAGAATAGGGAGTAAGGGAGAGAGACTTATATTTAAATAGTTTAGGTATCATAGGTGAGTTAAAGCTCAAACATAATACATAACATGTACAACAACACCTCTACTACATAGATAAGAGTGGGGAACAAAGACAAGCAACCGGGCTCACCCTCATAGTTAATACATACATAAAAAAAAGATAGTCCTGGAACATAGTATAAGAGAATGGTCATTGTCCCTGGAATGGAGGACTTACCAAAGGCTAACTTGCACAATCCGTCTAGCTACAAGAAGAATAAATAGGAGCTTCAGTTCCTACATGGTAACATCATGTAGGCATAGAGTATGCGTTAGTACGTTGGAATGTACTAAGTATGTGGGATGCAATGCCACAAGAGATAGGTAATATAGTCAAAATGTATAGCAATAGGCAATAGGCATAATATAACAATATGGCATGCATGACAATGCTTGTAGTAAAACATGCTTGAAAATGTCCATTCTTTCATAGCTTACTTAACCCATTAAGATAACATAATTAGCTTATCCAATTACCTTATACTAGAGGGTGAGAGATATAGCATGAGTTCATAACCCCAAATCATACACGAGGGAAAGGAGTACATCATAGTTCATACCCCATAAAGAGTAACATAACCCCCTAAAGAGTAACATAACGTGCATACATGAGGGTAAGGTGTACGACATAGCTCATAACCCCTACATGTAGGAATTGGCCTTGCACTAGAGGGTAAAGTATGTAACATAGTTCATAACACCTCCAAGTAGGCTTTCACAATTGACGAGGATAAACCTTATCTTAAGAATCTAACAAGTCATCAACAATTCACAAGAACATAACAACATGAGAGCCCAACAATTCCTTTGCCATACCAAAGGTGCTTTACATGATTTGAACACATATATTCATTCCTTTCATCTGTATATACATATCTTCCCTTCTTATCATTATTTGTTCATCACATATATACATCATTTCATCATCATGTCATCATCATATAATCATCATAACATCCTTCAACTCATAAGATATGCATTGGACCCACAATTCCTCAAGAAACCCTAGTCGGACATTTTTATCAAACACTTGGTGGGTGTGTAATGGGGGTAAAAGACCATACACTTTAGAGATGAAATTATGCAAGAAAATCCATTGTAAATCCATCAGTCAACACTTTGCAACACCCTCAACACATGCACATAAAACCCCCTCATCAAATCCAAAATTAGATCCAAGATTTAAAGCTCAAAACATGCTGAAACAACCACACTTTCATGAACTCAAATCATTGTGCAGTAAATTTCTTAGTATACAAAACTCACATGTAAAATTAACTTTAAATCATGCAATATTAGTAAAAAGGAGGCTTGGGCATAAATTCTTCATCTGAACTCCAAATGAGGTGAAACCAAGTGCGTTGGAAAGCTAATTCAAAGAGATTAAAGTTGGTAGGTCGTGGGACACTCAATTCTTTATGTAGACCCATTTCCCACTCAATTTGGCCTCCTGAACAAGAATATGAAGTCGAATTTTTGAAATAACGAATGGATTTTTAGATATATGGAAATTAAAATTTCGGGCGTTCTGAGGCACATTTTCGGGCACTTTTTAGGGTTGTTACAATATCTCCCCCTTGGGAACATTCGTCCTCGAATGTAAAAGAGATGTACAAGACAATAGTGATCATAACAAATCAGCCCCAACAAGAATGCAACATTACATTTAAAACACCATTTTTTTAAAAATCTCAACATAAGTATAAAATCATCTTAAACTTGTCAACTTAAACATGAAAGCATATGAATGACATAGGGACTGAAACATAGGACTTGGAATCATAGAAAGGACTTGACATGTCATCATAAGCTTGAATAGAATGAAGGAAATACGAATATTTCTCCTCTATGCCCACTTCGGCTTCCTGAGAGACATATACGAATAGACGACTCTTCCAAATGGCCGTAATGAACACCACATCCCAATTAATGAACCTCTCCACTCATCCACACAACACCTCTACTGGGACCTCCTTCCTAGCCAACCTATCTTCCACCTCATCCACAACTTCAAGGAGTTCTATAGCACTAGAGTCACCAACATATCCCATCCACATAAAAGCATGAAGGACCGGGCAAACCATATATACATCTATAGGCAAATCCCCGAACTTATGCAACTTTACCAGCCTCCCTCAACACTCTATAAGGAATCATAATCCTTAACTCAAGTGTCAACCTTAAATTCACCTAATCCACTTGGTACCATAACCACCATGTCCCCCTTGGGAGACAACCTCCACTCTATCATCCTCTCACCCAAAACATCCAACTCTAATATGGCGGAGCTCAAGGCCTTACCCAATCTAGACCTCTTAACCCAAGAAGATCTGGAACCAACAAGAACACTATACTACCATTCTCAACTTCCTTCAACCTAACTTCTAATCTGGCCAACCAATGGACCCCATTAGTCTCCTCTTTGCCACCACCAACAACACATACTAGGCTACCTAGAGCACCGACCGCGACATTAGCCTTACTGGGGAAAAAATAATGCACATTCATTCATAATCCTTAAAGAATTCTAACCACCTATTTGCTATCCACAAAGCACACCTATCATAATTAGCAAACAATCCCTCATCCTCCACGACTTGCAACACTACCCCCCAAATGATTCAGAAGCTCTAAATAAATCAATATTCATTACTAGAGATCACCACAACATACCAAGTTAGGGTTTTAAGATCCTATTCATGAAGCCCATAGACGTAGCCAATGGATAAATCAACCAAATAACTCCACCAATACTAATAATGCTCACTCCTAATCCGAAAAGGTACCTAGGGATATCACCTATCTTCATTCTCACTTGGAGACAAAACCCGAACTAAAGATCAATCTTAGAGAAACGACTATCCCATTGCAATTTACCAAATAGATCGTCTATCTTTAACCATCACATCATAATCTTACGGGTGCAACACTCATCGAAAGCATACCTTGCAAATAAATAAACAACCCCAAGATCTCCAACACCCCAACTAAGTCAAACCAAGGTCACAAGACAAGACTCCATGCAATGATAACATGGGGCAACCCTTGTAGACCCACGTAACCATCCGGGACACCCACACACATGAATCCTACTAGCACTAAGGAATAACACAAGAAATAACAACCCCTGGCCTATCAAATCACCCTATTGAAAACGTCCCTCACAACATTGGTCTCACTTAGGGTCAACCAAGTCATAGGAGCAACAACGGAAGAGAACACACTCAAAAACTCCAGCAATAGCCCGCTAAACTCAAGAAGCTCCGAACAACCAAGGGAGTCAATGTCTAGTCTAATAGCTAATCACCTTCTTCTTACTAGGGTCCACCTTAATGCCATCACCCAGTAACGCACAACCTAGGAAAGAAACCTCTTACAACCAAAATTCCCATTTCTCCTATCTAGCATCCAACCTCCTTCCTTAAACTTGTAGAACTACCCTCAAATAATTCATATGCACTACCTCTTTAAGGAACTAACCAACATATCATCACCAAAACCACCATAATCCTAATATAGTAGGGACTAAAGATGTTATTTATGAGACTTATAGGCATAATTGGTGCACTACTCAAACCAAAAGACACTACTCCAAATCCAAAATATCTGAAAGGTCATTCATGGCCTTATCTATCACCAACGACAAATAAATAAACAACTTGGGTTCAACACCTCACATTCTCACAAGGTGGTAAATGCAACCCCTTAGAGACCAATTGTACCGTAAGACAAGAATGGACCTACCTCTTTTGCTACCACTTGACAACCTCCCACTCAAAGACGAGTTCGTTAGGGAGTCATATTCTAACTCTACGGGTCCTACCATCCCTAAAGACACAACATGCATACAACTTCTCAATCACAAGTACAACATCAAAATTCACCACATCAAATCCAACACATGAGGGAAGACCTAATGCAATATGATCATGGATCAACACTTATGGACTCTTTAGTAACCATATACTCACCCAAGAGATAGACACCAAAGGTTCATATCACAACTCGGGGCACACAAGAAGCCTACTAACAACCCAAAGAATAATGAAAGAAATAATGAAACTCGGACCCATCAAAACCTTCTACTTATCTTCCTTCGTCTTCCTCTTTAAATCGGCATGATCAACTAAAATACCAAAGAATATCCGTTAGAGGGGAAATCCCTATCTTGCTTCTAAAGCATGACGTAGACCATGAAGAAGGGAAATATTTTCTAAAACGTCTCACAGCCTCCTATTTATGGTCGTGGCACACTTCACAACCATGAATAAGACTCTAGTCGATGCAATGTGTTGGATGCTGAGGATCTAACAACCTAGTTCTCTGATACCATCTTTGTCAAGACCCAAACTAGGGCCTAGATGTGACCGGCGATGGGAACCCAAAGGAACCCCAAATAAGCCTCATAGCATATCATTACACTTTCTTGGTCGCGGAAGCAATGTAGAACAACATAAGAAACATACACATGGGTAATAGGGACTAAGGGAGAAGGATTCATATTTAAATAGCTTAGATATAATAAGTGAGTCAAAGCTCAAACATAATACATAACATGTCCAACAACACCTCTACTACATAAAAGAAGGAACAAAGACAAGCAACCGGACTCACCCTCATAGTTAATACATATATAAAAGAAAGATAGTCCTCGAACATAGTATAAGAGAATAGTCATTGTCCCTAGAATAGAGGACTCACCAAAGTATAACTTGAACATTCTGTCTAGCCACAAGAAGAATCAATAGGAGCTCCAGTTCCTACATGGTAACATCATGTAGGCATAGAGTATGCGTTAGTACGTTGGAATGTACTAAGTATGTGGGATGCGATGCAACAAGAGATAGGTAATGTAGTCAAAATGCATAGCAATAGACAATAGGCATAATATAACAATAAGGCATGCATAGACAATGCTTGTAGTAAAACATGCTTGAAAATGTCCATTCTTTCATAGCTTACTTAACCCTTAAGATAACATAATTAGCTTATCAATTACCTTATACTAGAGGGTGAGAGATATAGCATGAGTTTATAATCCCAAATCATACACGAGGGTAAGGAGTACATCATAGTTCATAACCCCATAAAGAGTAACATAACATTCGTACATGAGGGTAACGTGTACAACATAGCTTATAACCCCTACATGTAGGAATTTACCTTGCACTAGAGGGTAAAGTATGTAACATAGTTCATAACTCCTCCTAGTAGGCTTTCACAATTGACAAGAGCATAAATCTTATCTTAAGAATCCAACAAGTCATCAACAATTCACAAGCACTTAACAACATGAGAGCCCAACAATTCCCTTGCAATAACAAAGGTGTTCTACATGATTCGAACACATATTCATTCCTTTCATCCTTATATACATATCTTCCCTTCTTATCATCATTTGGTCATCACATACGTACATCATTTCGTCATCATTTCATTATCATATATTCATCATAACATCCTTCAACTCATAAGACATGCATTGGACCCATAATTCCTCAAGAAATCCTAGCCGGATATTTTATCAAACACTTGGCAGATGTGTAATGGGGGGTAAAAGATCATGCACTTTAGAGATAAAATCATGCAAGAAAATCCATTGTAAAACCATCAATTAACACCTTCCAACACCCTCAAGTCATACACATCAAAATCCCTCGTGAAATACAACATTAGATCCAAGATTTAAAGCTCAAAACATGTTAAAACAACCACACTTTCATGAACTCAAATCACTATGCAGTAAATTTCTTAGTATACAAAACCCACATGTAATATCTACTTTAAATCATACACTATTAGTAAAAGAGAGGCTTAGATACCATGGTTGGAAGGACCCAATGACTTTGGAGAACCCTTGAAGAAGATTAGAAATGGAGACTTGAAGTTTGAATGAGATCCTTGATGAAATCCTTAAGACTGGTCTTGAGTTTGGGATATGAATTTAGGGTGAAATATGAGTCTAAGTGTTTGAGAGGATATTGGGGAATGTTGAGGATGATATGATGGTGAAATAAGCCTAAGTATAGGTAAAAACACGTATGGGAACCATTGGGCCCTAGACTTGAAAGTCTTAGAACGAAATCAAAAAAACAAGACCAAATATCATTGTCTGCATCACGGAGGCGACGCGGATTACTCACTTGAAATCTGTATTTCTGGATAAACAAGTTCTACGAAAATGGGCATAAATTCTTCATCTAAACTCCGAATGAGGTGAAACCAAGTGCACTGGAAAGCTAATTCAAAGAGATTTAAGTTGGTTGGTTGTGGGACACTAAATTATTTGTGTGATAAGAGATATTCCCCTCCAAAGTTGACCCTCCTAAATAGCTTTTTTTTCAATTTTTGTATTTTGATACGGTTGTCTAATATTTGGGTTAGAATAAAGTTGTTGAAGGCATAATGCTTGGCATATGATTTAAGTGACTTTATGATGATGAAAGGATATTATGCATGTGTTGATTCCATGAGAATTAGTTAATGTGTTGTGAGTTGACTATACCCAATTGAGGGGTTGGTGCCTCAATCATCTCAGATAGGGGTGGTAAGCCATCAACCAATTGAGGGGTTGGTACCTCAATCGCCTAGGATGGGGTGGTAACCATCAACCAATTGACGGGTTGGTAGGGTTGGTACCTCAATCGCCTAGGATGGGGGTGGTAAGCCACCAACCATTTAAGGGGTCGGTACCTCAATCATCTCGGATGGGTACGGTAAGCCATCAACAAATTGACAGGATGGTACCGCAATCACTTCTAAGGGGTGGTTGTCATGACCCAAGCTAGGGCTTAGACGTGACACGGCAAATGTGGAACCCAAAGAAACTCCAAACAAGCCTCTTTACTTGTCATTACACATCGTTGAGCGCGGAAGCATATAAAAGACATAAGAAGTAAGAATAGGGGCAAAGGGACTAAGGAGAAAGCTTGCATAATATCATAATCAAGAGTCAAAGAGTTAAAGCACATATCATAGATACATAACATGTCCAACAAACACCTCTAATACATAGATAAGAGTGGGGGCCAAGACAAGCAACCGGGCTCACCATCATAGACAAAATATAACATAAAGAAGAATATCTCAAATACATAATAAGAGCAAAATAGACTAAGGTCCCCGAAGTGGAGGACTCACCAACAAGCTTGAGTAGTACCGCTCTAGCCACGTGGAGGAGGATGATCAACTTGGGCACCGGTTCCTACATGGTGATATCATATAGGCAAGAGTATGCATTCGTACACTTGAATATACTAAGTATATAAGATGCAATGCAACAAGAGATAGGCACCTTAATCAAAATGGAAAACAATAGACCATAGGCATAATATATTAATGTGGCATGTATGATCAATGCAATAGTAAAATATGCTTAAGTAACTCATGCTCATATAGGATATCATATGTGTAGAAGAGACCAAACTAGATTTCCAAAGTACAAACCCCTTGGTTGGTTGATGATGGTTTACCCCATCACCCTAGTGGTGTGGTACAAACCTCTCACAAGGTTGATGATAATTTCACCTTATCACCTTGTTGCTAAGTACACCCTTCACATGGTTGATGAGTACAAACCCCCACCTCGGTTAAAAGGTACAAACCCCTCGACAAGGTTATCCGAGGTCTTAGTCCCCCCGGATTGGGCATGGTCTAATGCAACACTTTATATAGATTATATCATATACATAAGCTTCTTTCATCAGCATAACATCAATCATATCATATCTCATGCTTTGAATGTTCAATACCTCAAGAAACCACATCTGGACATTTTATCAAACACTTAGAGAGTGTGTAATGCTAGTATAAAATCATGAAATATAGAGATGAAATCATGCAAGAAAATCCATTGTAAACCATCAAGCAACACCTTGAAACACCCTCAAGCAATATACATCAAATCCCCTCATCAAACCTTACAATAGATTCTAGATTTATAGCTAAAACATAGCAAAACAGTCACAACTTTACATAGCATTAGCATAGGTCATAGACATGTTCTTACTAGTAAACCCAATTGTAAAATCAACTTTAAATCATGCAAATTGAGTATTAAGGAGGTTGTGCCACTATGGGTGGAAGAACCCAATGGCTAAAACCTACATACCTTTTCTTTGGAGAACCCTTGAAAAAGATTGGAAATGGAGACTTGAAGCTTGAATGAAATCCTTGATGAGATCCTTAAGATTGGTCCTGAGTTTTGGGACTTGTATTTAGGGTGAAATATGAGTCTAAGTGTTTGAGAGGATATTGGGGAATGTTAAGGATGATATGAGGGTGAAATATGACTAAGTATAGGTAAAAGTACGTTTGGGAACACTTAGGCTCAAGACCCAAAAGTCATGGACCGAGATAGAAAAGTCGACAAAAATTGTATAGGAGCGCGCCCTTGGCGCGTCGTGCCAGGGGCGCAGATCGTCTCCAAAAATCCCATTTTTGCAATTTTCAAATTTTTCTACAGTTGCTCTTAAATCGGGGTTAGATCCTCTTCCCGTAATTTTGACTCCCTGAACAAGAATATGAAGTCGAATTTTTGATATCACGCACGGATTTTGGGTATATGGAATTTAAAATTTCGGGCACTTTCAAGCACATTTTCAGGCACTTTTTGGGGTCGTTTCAATATCTCCCCCTTGGGAACATTCGTCCCTAAATGTAAAAGAGACGTAGAAGACAAGAGCAATCATGAACAAATCATCCCCAACAAGAATACAATATTACATTTAAACACATTTTCAAAAACCTCAACATAAGTGTAAAATCATCATAAATTTGTCAACTTAAACATCAATGCATGTGAATGACATAGGGGCTGAAACGTAATATTTGAAATCACATAAGGGGATTAGAGTTACTACCTTAAGCTTCAGTGGAATGGAAGAGATAAGGATACCGCTTTTGCATATCCGCCTCGGCCTCCCTTGTAGCACCTTTGATTTGTTAGTTCCTCCAAAGGATCTTAACGGATGCCACCTCCTTGTTCCTCAATCTCTTCACTTCCCTATCCAAAATTTGAGCAGGAATCTCCTCATAAGTCAAGTTATCCTCAACAACACCCACAACATCAACAGGCACAATAGCATTAGGATCACCAACACATTTCCTCAACATAGAGACATGGAACACTGGATGAACCAAATTCATTTCACTAGGCAACATCAACTCATAGGCTACCTTGCCAAACCTCTTTATCACCTCATAAGGAACAATATATCTTGGACTCAACTTCCCCTTTTTACAAAAATGGACCATACCTTTGATTGGAGAAACTTTCAAATAAACCCAATCACCCACTTGGAATTCAAGGTCTCTTCTTCTCACATCGACATAGGATTTTTGATGACTTTGGGCTATTTTTAACCTTTCTCTAATCATCTAAACCTTCTCAAGAGCCTCCATAACCAGATCCGATCCCAATAAAGCCACCTCTCTAGCCTCAAACCAACCAACTGATGATCTACAATGTCTCTCATAAAGAGCCTCAAAAGGAGCGATATCGATGCTAGAGAGATAGCTATTGTATTATCCAAACTCAATTAAAGGAAGATGGTCATCCCAACTACCCTTATGCTCCAAGACACAAGCCCTAAGCATATCCTCAAGTGTTTGAATGGTTCTTCCCGCTTGGCCATCCGTTTGAGGGTGAAAGGCTATACTAACGAGAATTTTGTACCAAGACCCCTTTGAAATGACCTCCAAAAGTGTTATGTGAAATTGGGCACCACAATCCGATATGATGGAAAAAGGAACTATATGGAACCTCACTAACTCATGGATGTACAACCTTGCATACTCTTCAACCCCATAGGTAGTCTTAACCTGTAGAAAGTGAGTCGATTTCGTCATCTTATCAACCACAACCCATATAGAATTAAAACCTTTCCTAGTATTGAGCAACCCAACCACAAAATACATATTAGTCACCTCCTACTTTCACGTAGGAATCTCTATGTCTTGGGTTAGGCCACCTGGCCTTTGATGATCCGCTTTGACTTGTTCACAACTATGGCAACTGTAAATTAATTTGGCAATGTCCCTTTTCATGCCTCCCCACCAATACACATCCCTCAAGTCTCTATACATTTTGGTCGAACTGGGGTGGATAGAGTAAGAAGAATTATGGGCCTCATCAAGGATCTTCTCCCTCTAACCATCAACACAAGGCACGCAAAACCTACCTTGGTACCTAAGGGCCTCATCTCCTCCTTGGGAAAAAACCTCTACTTTGACTTGTTTCACCAAGGCCTTCAATTCAAGCAAGGAGAGGTCAAGATCTTGTTTTTCTACCACCTCATCAACCAATGAAGATTTAGACCCATCAACAGTAACAACACCATCACCCACTTCTTCCAACCTAACCCCCACTCTAGCTAATCGGTGCACCTCCCTAGCCATCACCTTACCACTACCATCAACATGAGCTAGGCTACACATGGACACCCAACTCAAAGGATCCGCCACAATATTTTCCTTACCGGGATGGTAATGCACACTCATGTCATAGTCTTTAAGAAGTTCTAATCTTTAAGAAGTTCTAACCATCTCCTTTGCCTCAACTTGAGATTCTTTTGAGTGAAGACATATTGGAGGCTATTATGATTGGTGAACACATCCACATACATCCTATACAAGTAGTGACGCCATATCTTTAACGCGAACACAATGGCGGCTAACTCTAGATCATGGGTAGGGTAGTTCCTTTCATGTACCTTGAGTTGTCTAGAAGCATAAGC
>JAPFFP010036657.1:0-15253 GCA_026153255.1 Solanum medicagineum | reverse complement strand
ATAGGCATAATATAACAATATGACATGTATGATCAATGCTTAAGTAAATCATGCTTAAGTAACTCATGCTTATATAGGATATCATATGTGTAGAAGAGAGCAAGCTAGATTTCCAAAGTACAACCGTTTGGTATGTTAGTGAAGATGCCGCCCCATCACTTAGTTGGAAGAGTACAAACCCCCATCTAGGGCACCATCACCTAGGGGGATAAGTACAAACCCTTCACTAGGTTGATGAGTACAAACCCCCATCTAGGTTAGTGATGATGCCACCCCATCACTAGGTGGAGAAGTACAAACCCTTCCCTAGGTTGATGAGTACAAACCGCCATCTAGGTTATCTGGGTTCTTAGTCCCCCCAAATTGGGCATGGGCTAATGTAACACTTTATATAGAATTTATCATTTACATAAGCTCATTGCATCATTAGATACTCATTCACATCATATCTCGTGCTTTGGACCTTTAACTCCTCAAGAAACCACATCCAAACATTTTATTAAACGGTAAGAGGGCGTGTAATGCTATTATAAAACCATGAAATATGGAGATGAAATCCTGCAAGAAAATCCATTCAAAACCATCAATCAACACCCCGCAATACCCTTAAGTAATATACATCAAAGTGTCTGATCAAATCTTATAATAGATCAAAGATGTATAGCTCAAACATAGCAGAACAATCACAACTTTACATAGCTTTAACATAGTGTGCAATGAATTTCATAATAAGCAAGACCCATTTGTAAATCAACTTTAAATCATGCAATTTGTGTAAAAGGAGGCTTGAGTATCGTGTGTGAAAGGAAGCCATGAAAGAAACTCACATACCTTAGCTTGGAGATGAACTTGGTGAAGATTGGAGATGGATAGATGGAGATTGAAGAAGAACCTTGAAGGAGCTTGGGATGAGGGTTTGAGACTTGAATTTGGGAGTGAAAATGTTGTTAAGCATTTGAGTGAGTAGTGGGGAGTGTTTATGATGATATGAGGGTGAAATAGGGCTAAGTATGGGTCCTTTCAAGTATGGGAACCCTTAGGGCCAAGACTTGAAAGTCTTGGACCAAAATTAAAAAAAAGCACCAAAATAACACTAGTCCGTGTTACTCACTGGAATTTGCATTTCTGCACAAACGACTTCCATGAAAACTGGCATAAATTCTTAATCCAAACTCGGAATGAGGTGAAACCAAGTGCATTCGAAAGCTAATTCAAAGAGCTTCAATTTGATAGGTTGTGGGATACAGAGTTCTTTGTGTGACAAGAGATATTCCCCTTTAAAATCGACCCTCCTAAATCGCATTTTTGCGATTTTTGGATTTTGATACGGTTGTTCTATAATACCAAACCCTAAAATATTCTTGAGAGAATATCCAAAGGCATGTTCCAAGTCTACAATGCTTGCTACCTAAATAAAACCCTAACTCATTATATTTTTAGTGCTTATTAATAAACCCTAAAAATTCCACAAAAAAGACAGTTGGCAGCTGGTACGCCTCGTAGGTACAACTCATACGGTGGCTTATGAGTCATAGTCGGGGTCTCGTATCATGATCTTGGCATCTTGGACTCAGCTGGTACGACCCACTGGTATGAATCATTACTTGGGCTGCGACTCGTATGCTCCTCTTGTAGTCCAGGCCTTCAGATTTTTTGGTCCAATATTTTGGCTCTCTGGTTCCTGCTACGAGTCTACCCATACAAGGCATAGTGAGACTTACGACTCGTAGGGTGTCCTTGTAAGGGTGACCTCCACTTAGCAAATTTCTGATTTTTGGTCTCTGATTCTTGCTACAACACACCCTACGACTCGTAGCTTGGGTTATGACTAGTAGGTGAGCTCGTATGTCCTATGATTGAGCAAAATCTACAACTTTTCTTCAAAATCATACCAACCTAACTTTTCTATAAGAACAATAAAAAACACATAAAACCGATACAAACTCACATTAAGAACTCACAAAATCCCTTGTTTTAGGCATCAAATGTGTTGTATTTTGATAGCACATCACTCGAAAATCAGGGTTAAACCCATTCCCCCTAGTTTTGAGCCCCGGAAAAAGAATATGAAGTCAGATTTTCGATATCATGCATGGATTTTGAGATATATGGAATTTAAAATTCTGGGCATTCCAAGGCATATTTTCGGGCACTTTTTGGGGTCGTTTGAATATCTCCCCCTTCGAAACATTCGTCCTCGAATGTCAAAGAAACGTACAAGAGAAGAGTAATCATAAGGACATCATCCCCAATAAGAATGCAACAATACACTTTACCATTTTCAAAATCTCAACATAAGTGTAAAATCATTATAAACTTGCCAACTTAACATAGGGTTGAAAAATGAGACTTGGAATCACTTGAAGGACTTAGTCACTATCTTAGGCTCGATTAGAGTGAATGAGGTATGGATATTGCTCCTATAAGACTACTTTAGCTTCCTTGGAGACACCTTTGACTTGATGATCATTTCAAGAGAGCCTTAATGAACACCATACCCTCATTAATCAACTTCTCCACCCATCCATCCAGCACCTCCACTGGGACCTTTCTTGAAGCCAACATGTCCTCCATATCACCCACAATTTCAAAGAGTGCTTTATCACTAGCGTCACCAACACGTCCCATCAACCTAAAAGCATGAAGGACCAGTCTAACCAAACCCCTATCCATAGGCAATCCCCAAACTTATGAAACCTTACCAACTTTCCTTCTCATCCTATAAGGACTCACAACCATAATTCAGTTGTCAACCTTAACCACACCTATTCCACTTCTCGCCATGAACTACCATCTACCCCTTGGAAGACTACCTCCATTCTACCATCTTTCCACCAAAAACTTCAAAGTCTAATAAGGCGGAATCAAGGCCTTGCTTAATCTAGACCTCTTAACAAAAGAAGATTTGGAACCATCAAGAATGATACACCACCATGCTCAATTTCCCTCAACCTAACTCCCAATCTAACCAACCGATGGACCCCACTAGTCTCTTCTTTTCCACCATCATCAACACATGCTAGGCTGCCTAGAGCACCGACCGCAACATTAGCCTTACCGAGGAAAAATAATGCACACTTATTTGATAATCGTTAAAGAATTCTAACAACCTTCTTGCTATCCACAATGCACACCTATCATATTTAGTAGACAATCTCTCATCCTCCAAGACTTGCAATACTACCCCCAAATGATTTACAAGCTCTAAACAAAGAAATACCTCATCACTTAGGACTACCACAAACATATCATGGTAAGATTTTAAGACCCTATTCAGGAAACCCACAAACACCACCTGTGCATAAGCCAACTAAATAACTCCATCAATATTCCAACTGCTCACTCCTAGTCCAAAAAGAAACTCAGTGATATCACCTACCCTCATCCTCACTTAGGGACAAAACCCGAACCTCAAATTAACCTTAGAGAAGAGACTAACCCATTATAGTTTTCAAAATAGATCAACCATCCTTAACCATTATGTTACAACCTTACGGGTTCTACACTCATTAGAAGCATGCTTACCTCAGGACCTCCAACCTATCAAGCTAGGGTCAACTAATATCACAAGATAAGACTCTATACAATAAGAAATGGTGCAACCCTTAGACCCCTACTAGCGACAATAAACTCATGTAACCATCCGGGGCACACATATGAACCCTACTACAACAAAGTAATAACATAAGAGATAGCAACTCCTGGGCCTATCAACTCACCTTATCCAAAACATCATTCACAATATTGGCCTTACTTAGGGTTAACTAAGTCATAAGAAAAGTAATAGAGCATAACCTATTCACAACCTCTGGATTAACCCGCTAAGCCCAAGAAGCTCCTAATATCCGATGGGTTCAAAGTTCTAGGACAATCTATAATCACCTTCGTCTTACTAGGGTCCACCTTGATACCATCACCGGCACCACACGACCTAGGAAGCCAACCTCTTACAACAAAAATCCATATTTCTCTTATTTAGCATCCAACCATTTTCCTTGAACATTGTAATACTACCCTCAAATGACTCACATACACTACCTCATTAGGGAGATGAACCATCATATCATCACTGAAACAACCATAAGCCTATTAAAGTAGGGGCTAAAGAATCTTATTTATGAGACTCATAGGCACCAAAGGACATCACCCAAAATTCAAAATATCGGAAAGGGACATTCAAGGCCTCCAATTGTCACAAGATAAAAAATGGAACCCCTTAGAGACCAATTATAACTTAAGACATGAAATGGACCTACATCCCTTGCTACCATTTGACAACCTCCCACTCAAGAACGGGCTCATTAAGGATTTGGGATCTAGCTCTATGGGTCCTACCACCCATGAAGACACGACATGCATGCAACCATTTCGTCCCTATAATGACATCAAAATTCACCACACCAACTCTAACAAGCCATAAAGCAAGACCTAATGCAATACAACCCCTGATCAATACCTGTAAACCTTCTAATAACAATATACCCAAAAAAAGGATAAACACCAAAGATCTACACAACAACTTGGGCATATCAGAATCCCCACTAGAAACAAAAAAGTATAGAGAAAAAATAGTGACATACCGGGCCTAGCAATGCATGCACAACAAATCCAAGGAAACTTCAACTTACCCGCAATAGCATTGGGCACTTCATCCCCTCCTTGATCCATTTGATCATCATGTCCACCTCGATCCAAAGGTCGACTACCCTTACACTTCCCTCAAACATATAGACAATCCACTAGCGTGTGGCCCACTTCATTATATCCATAACAAGCATTGGTATCTCTCAAGAACGGGCCATCATGGCATCTTTCACACCTTGGGCACCTAGCATAAGGCACAATAACCTTTCTATCTTTGGGACTCCGCAACTTACCCTTAACATGGTCCCTCTTGGCCTCACTACCCCTCCCTTACAATTTGAAGTCTCGGGAGCACTCACTTGTTCATTGAGCAGGGTTGCCAATGTTGTCACCGCTTTGGCCATTACCCATGGAGCATTATGCACCTCCGTGTTTGATACATCGCCGTCTTAAGTAGCTTGAGAGATATCCTGAAATGTAACGGTTAGGGGTTAGCAATAAGCCCTAGGTGACCTAACTCTATCGCATGACATGGATCATGAAGAAGTGAAACATTTCCTAAAATGTCTCATAGCCTCCTACTCAGAGTTCTGGTGCACAATACAACCATGAAAAAGACTGTAATCAATGCGATGTGTTGGAATCTGAAGATCTATCAACCTAGTGCTTTGACACCATCTTTGTCATGACCCAAGCCTGAGGCCTAGATGTGACCAGCGAATGGGGAATCTAAAGGAACCCCAGACAAGCCTCTTAGCATATCATTATACATCCTTGGTTGCGCAAGGAATGTAAAACAACTTTTTCACAAGAAACTTAACAAGGGGAATCGAGACTAAGGGAGAGAGATTAATACTTAAGAAACATGTAAGTGTTTGGAAAACAAGGCCAAGGGACTAAGGGGAAAGCTTGCATAACATCATAATCAAGAGAAAAAAGATTCAAGGCTCATATCATAGATACATAGCATGTCCAGCAACACCTCTACTACATAGATAGGAGTGGGGGGCCAATAGAAAGCAATTAGGCTCACCCTCATAATCAAAATAGAACATCAAGAAGAGTGCCACAATACATAATAAGAGAAACATAGACTAGGGTCACCGATATGGAGGACTCATCGACTAGCTTAAGTAGCATCTAGCAAAATGGAGGAGGAGGAGGATGATCAACTTGGCCTCGGGATCCTACATTGTGATATAATGTGGCAAAAGTATGCGTTAGTATGTTTGAATGTACTAAGTATGTAGTATGCGTTAGTATGTTTGAATGTACTAAGTATGTAGGATGTAATGCAACAATAGATAGACACCATAATCAAAATGCATAATATTAAGCAATAGGCATAATATAACAATATGGCATGTATAACAAATGTTTAAGTAAATCATTCTTAAGTAACTCATGCTTATATAGGATATCATATGTGTAGAAGAGACCAAGCTAGATTTCCAAAGTACAACCCTTTGGTAGGTTAGTGATGATGCCACCCCATCACTTAGTTGGATGAGTACAAACACCCACCTAGGTTGGTGATAATTTCACCCCATCATATAGGTGGAGAAGTACAAACCCTTCCCTAAGTTTATGAGTACAAACCCCATCTAGGTTAGTGACGATGTCGTCCCAGCACTAGGTGGAGAAGTACAAACCCTTCCCTAGGTTGATGAGTACAAAACCCCATCTAGGTTATCCAGGTTCTTAGTCCCCCGAATTGTGCATGGTTTAGTGAAATACTTTATATAGAATTTATCATATACATAATCTTATTTAATCATCTTGTAGTCATTCCTATCATATCTCATGCTTTGGACCTTTAACACCTCAAGAAACCACATTCGGACATTTTATGAAACACTTAGAGAGTTAGAGGGTGTGTAATGCTAGTATAAAACCATCAAATATAGTAATGAAATCAGGCAAAAAAATCCATTGTAAAATCATCAATCAAAACCTCGCAACACCCTCAAGCAATATACTTCAAAGCCTCTCATAAAATCTTACAAGGATAGATGACCTATTTGATAGATGGCTCACTTAGAATGTCCATTGACTATCGGCAACTTAATAAGGTAACAATACAGAATAAGAATCCCTTGCTAAGGATAGATGACCTATTTGATCATAAGGGGCTAGTCATTTTTCTAAGATTGATCTTCGGTCCGGGAACCACCAAATGATGGTGAGGGAATTTGATATTCGAAAGATGGCTTTTTTCGAACTAGGTATGGGCATTTTGAATTTGTAGTGATGTCATTTGGCTTAACTAATGCGCCATTTATATTTATGGTTCTCATGAATAGGATCTTTAAACCCTACATTAACATGTTCATGGTGGTCTTCATAGATGACATATTGATTACTCCTGGAGTGAGGAAGAGCATGTGAAGCTTCAGGGAAGTGTTGCAAGCACGGAGGCATGAGGAATTATTTGCTATATTTTATAAATGTGAATTTTGGTTGAAAGAAGTTGCATTCCTAGGGCATGTGGTGTCGAGTGATGGAGTTAAAGTCGACCCTAAGAAAATGAAAGTGATAAGGAATTGGCCTAAGCCCTTGACTCCAACGGATATTAGGAGTTTCTTGGGATAAGCGAGGTATTACCAGAGCTTTGTGAATGGTTTCTCCTCAATTGCTTCCCCTTTGAAAAAATTGACTCAAAAGAAGGAAAAATTCGCTTGGACGGATAAATGTGAAAGGGGTTTCCAAACTTTGAAAGATAAGCTTACATCCGCTCCTATTTTGGCTCTACCGGAATGGTTAGAAGTGTTTGTGGTTTATTATGATGCTTCAAGAGTTGGTTTGGGGTGTATATAGATGTTTGGTGGCAAAGGTATAACATATGCTTCTTGAAATTAAAGGTGCATGAGCGGAATTATCCCACCCATGATCTTGAGTTAGCGACTGTGGTACTTTCTTCGAAAATATGGTGTCATTATTTTTATGGGGTTCATTTAGATGTATTTACCAACCAGAAAAGTCTACAATATGTCTTCACACAAAGGGACCTCAATAAGAAGATGGTTAGAACTCCTTAAAAATTATTACATGAGTGTGGCCTACTATCCCGACAAAGCAAATGTTGTGGCCAATGCTCAAAGTAGAGTATCCATGGAAAGTGTAGCTCAAATTGATGATGGTAATAAAGAGATGGCTAGAGAAAATCACTAGTTAGCTAGGTTAGGCGTTAGGTTGAATGAAGTTGAAGATGAATGTGTGTTGGTTATTGATGGTTCCAAATCTTCATTTGTTCAAGAGGTCAAGTTCAAACCAGACCTTGACCTCGCCTTGATAAAGTTGAAGGCTTCGTGAAAGATGAAAAAGTGGAGGTTTTCTCCCAAGGGGGAGATAGTGTCCTCAGATACCATGATAGGTTATGTGTGCCTAATATTGATGGGTTAAGGGATTTGATCTTACAAGAGGCACATAATTCGTCCTACTCTATTCATCCTGGTTCTACAAAGATGTATAGAGACTTGAGGGAGGTTTATTGGTGGGGTGGTATGAAAAGAGATATTGCTATATTTGTAGAAGTTTGTCACAATTGCCAACAAGTCAAAGCCGAAGACCAAAGGATGGGTTGCCTAACTCAAGATATAGAAATTCCTACTTGGAAGTGGGAAGAGATCAACGTGGATTTTGTGATTGTCTTACCAAAGACTAGGAAGAACTTTGATTCAATTTGGGTTGTTGTTGATAGAATGGCAAAATCGGCTCACTTTCTACCAGTAAAAACAACTTATGGTGCCGAAGATTATGCCAAGATATATATTCATGAGTTGGTCAAGTTGCATGGGGTACCATTGTCTATTATTTCGGATCGTAGTGCTCAATTCACTTCTCAGTTTTGGAGGTCCTACCAAAAGGGCCTTGGTACCAAAGTCAAGCTTAGCACAACGTTTCATCCTCAAATAGACGGACAAGCTGAAAGGACAATTCAAACTCTTAAAAATATGCTTAGGGCTTGTGTTTTGGAGTTCAAAGGTACTTAGGACAAATATCTTCCACTCATTGTGTTTTCTTACAACAATAGCTATCACTGTAGCATTGTAATGGCTCCCTTTGGATCCCTATATATAGGTGGTGTAGGCCCCTGATTAGGTGGTTTGATGTGTGAGAAAATGCTTTATTGGGACCGATTTGATCATGGAGGCTTTGGAAAAAGTGAGATTGATAACGCAGAGATTGAAGACGGCTCAAAGTAGGCAAAAGTCCTACTCTGACATAAGAAGAAGAGATTTTGAGTTTGATGTTGGTGGTTGGGTGTATTTGAAGGTCTTACCCATAAAAGATGTGGTCCGGTTCAGTAAGAAGGGAAAGTTGAACCCAAGGTTTGTAGGGCCTTATAGAATTGTGAAGAAAATTGGTAAGGTTGTCTACGAATTAGAGTTGCCTTTGGAGATGAGTGTCCGATCTTCTATATGTACATGTTGAGGAAGTGTGTAGGTGACACAAGTTCTATAGTGCCCTTGGATGTTGTGGGTGTTGTGAAAGATAACCTGACCTATGAGGAAGTCCTGGTGGAAATACTTGATAGGTAAGTAAAGAGGTTGAGAAACAAAGATGTGGCATTCGTCAAAGATCTTTTGGAGGAATCAACAAGTTGAAAGTGCCACATGTGAAGCCAAAGGCGATATGAAGAAGCAATATCCCTATAATTTCCACTCCGATCAAGCCTGAGGTAATATGATTTTTCCAACTTAGGACATCCTCTCCTTGCATGCCATTTTCATGACATTCATGCATGTTTATATGAATTTGAGATTGCATTATATGTGCTATTTGACACATGGTTTAAAGATTTAAAATGGTGCATGTGTTGCATTTTTGCATACGGTTCCTAAACTCATTCCTTAGAGCTTTCCTTAGCATATTCGGGGACGAATTTTCCCACGAGGCAGATATTGTAAGAACCCACTCATGGGGGTAAGAGACATGCAAGAAGTAAACTTTGAAAATTTGAACTGTTAGAGTTTACGAAGGGGGTTTTGGCTCGTAAAATGATGTATGGCCCGTAAAGTGGGTTTGTAGAACCTGACATACTTGATGAAATTTAGGATCTTTCTGAAGTTTGATCTATGACTTATCAGATGATCTGTAAGGTCCTCTATGAGTCGTAAACAATATCATAGAATGAGAATTAGAGAAAGGGGTCTCTAAAGTCTGGAAAAATTCCATCAGACGAAACCCCATCTACGGCCTGTAGAAAGTTCTATGGCCTATAATGGGGTCTCGTAGACCTATCCAACCAAGATTTTAAAAGGGGAGAATTTGATCTCTTTTTCCAAGTCCAAGCTACGTCATTTGACCCTAGTTATGTCCCTTATCAACATATATAACCCTGATTCATCTCATTCCTCCTCATTCCAAAAACACTCTAAGTCTCAAAACTCTCTCAATCTCTTCAAGGCTTTCATGAAAAAGGTGCAAGCTAGGGTGCGAATCTTCCATCTCAAAATTAGGTTTCCTCCACTATTAGCACAGTAAGGTATCTGCGTTTAATTGTGGGAACCTTTCTTCCCACAATTCCAACCAATGTTCTTCTCAAACTATATGAGATTTATGGATAATTTTACAGGCATTTATGAACTTTTTTATGGTGATATTATTATGCATTGTACATATGACTTCTATTTGATTTCTTCAAGTAATGATTTTATCATGCTAAAATATTGTTGGGGTTTAACATTGTGATGGATTTTATAATATCAAACAAATGTACTTTATGATGCTAGGAAACACTATGGAAGAACTTCTGAATTTTAACGGATTTCATGATATTCAAAACAAGGGTTTACTAATGATGGTTGAAATGCCCCCAAAAATGTGCTTCGGAATACCCATAATCATAATTTCCATATATCTTAAAATTCGTACGTGACATTGAAAATTCAACTTCATATTTTTGATCAAGGGGTAAAATTGAGTGGGAAATGGGTATAATCGGGATTTTAGAGCACCCGTAGTTAAAAATAATTTTTGCTAATTTTTGAATTACAGAGAGCATCCCCGTCCTAGCTGCGACGCGCCAAATATTCCTTCGCGTTGGGTCCACTTCACGGACCAGTACAACTTTTTCCTTGGTTTTTCCTATGCGCCCAAGGGCATTAGGATCAATGCCCCATGCCTACTTAAATGTGAAATCACCTATACTTAGCCATTTTTTTAACTTTATATCACTCAAAACCATCATAAAAACCTCTCCAAGACTTAACCAAATATCTCATACCAAATTCAAGGATTTCAAGCTTTACTTTGGAACTCAAGGATTCACTTCAAGCTCATCTCAAGAAAAATCGAAGATTGAGGTATGTGGGTTTCTTCCATTGGGTCCTTTCACCCATGGAGCCTAATCTTCCTTTTTATGAAAATTGTATGATTTCAAGTTTTACTTATGGGTATCTCTTATTATGAAATATGAACATGAATTATGATGGGGTTTTATCAAAGTATTGTTGATTATGCATGAGTATCTATTTTAAGCTTACACTATGACTTGATCTTTGTCTATTGAGACTATGCATGTTTTGAGCTATGAAACTATGATCAATTATGAGTTTTGATGATGGATTACAAAGTACCCTACATGAGGGTTTTACTACATATTGGTGGGTTGATTTGCATTAAGTTTTCTCACCTTATTTCACTCTAGAATTGCATGATTTTGAACTAGTATCATGAACCCACCAAGTGTTTGATAAAATGTCAAGTCAAGGATTCTCAAGTTATTGATGATCCATTTCATGATTTACAAGTGAAATGACTATATCATGATTTAGGAATTTCAAGTATGAAGTGAATTCATGAAAAATATCTATGATTTTACAAGTATCAAATTAAGCCCTATTTCAAGATTTTTACCTCTTGTGAACTATTCATGTTAAAGCAACAATTCATGAATGATTATGATCTACTCTCATGTTCAAGTTAGGCTAACGACTAGAGGTCAAGTGAAACGACCCCAAAAAGTTCCCAAAAACGTGCCTCAAAATGTCTGAAATTTTAAGTTCCATATATCTTATAATCTATTTGTTGTTTGGTAAATATGACTTCATAATCTTGTTCAGGGGGTCTAAATTAGGTGAAAAAGAGTCTAAACCTGATTTAAGAGCAAATGATTAGCAATTTCAGTTTTCATAATTTTCTTATCGAGAATCGATCTACGACAGCACTGCGACGCGTAGCTGTTGCTGACATGTGTAAATTTGACCTCCCCGACAAGTCCGCATCATGGACCAGATGTGCACTTGTGTATTTTGTTGCCATTGCTTTCTACCTTGGTCCAAGTCTTTTGGGTCTTGTGCCAAAGTGTTCCCAAACGTGTTTTTACCTATAGTTAGCCTTATTTCACCCTCATATCATCTTAAACATTTCCCAATACTCAATCTAACACAACCACATTTTCACTCTAAAATTCAAGTCTCAAAACCCTCATCCAAAACTAAGGATTTCCTTCAAGCTACAAGTCTCCATTTTCAATCTTCATCAAGTGTTTCTTTAAAGCTAAGGTATGTAGGTTTCTTTCATGGGTTCCTTTCACCCATCATAACCAAGCCTCCTTTTACTCAAATTGCATTATTTAAAGCTAATTTACAAATGGGTCTTGATTATTATGAAATTCACTGCACACTATGTTAAAGCTACGTAAAATGTTGTGACTATTTTGCTATATTTTGAGCTATAAATCTTTGATCTATTGTAAGATTTGAGGATAGGTTTTGATATATGTTGCTTGAGAGTGTTTCAAGGTGTGTATTGATAGTTTTTCAATGGATTTTCTTGCATGATTTCATCTCTATATTTCATGGTTATATGAGCATTACACACCCTCTAAGTGTTTGATAAAATGTCCGAATATGGTTTCTTGAGATGTTGAAGGTCCAAAGCATGAGATATGATATGAATGACTATATGATGATGAAATGATCTTATGTATATGATACTCGATATAAAGTGTTGCATTAGACCATACCCGATCCGTGGGGATAAGAGTCCGGGTAACCATGTTGGGGGTTTGTACTCGTCAACCATGTGAGGGGTTTGTACTATGCCACCGTGTTGATAAAGTGTGATTATCATCAACCATATGAGGGGTTCATACCACAGAACCACCAAGGGGTTTGTACCTTGAATAGCTAGCTTGGTCTCTTCTACACATATGATATCCTATATGAGCATGTTTTACTTAAGCATTGATCATATATGTCATATTGTTATATTATGCCTATTTCTTAATACTATACATTTTGATTATGATGCCTATCTATTGTTGCATTGCATCCTACATAATTAGTACATTCAAATGTACTAACACATACTCTTGGCTACATGATATCACCATGTAGGAACCGGAGCCCAAGTTGATTATCCTCCTCTACATGGTTAGTTCGGTGCTTTTTAAGCTAGTTAGTGAGTCCTCCACTTCGGGGACCTTAGTCTATACTCTCTCTTGTTATGTATTGAGACACTCTTCTTATGTTCTATTTGACTATGAGGGTGAGCCCAGTTGCTTTGTCTTGTCCCCAACTGTTATCTATATAGTAGAGGTGGCTCTTGCACATGTTATATATTTATGAAATGAGCTTTACCCTTGTCTATGGATTATGATATTGTGCAAGATTTTCCCTTAGCCCTATTCTGGCTCTTTGATGATCTATATGCTTCTGCGACCAATGATGTGTAGTAACAAGTCAAGAGACTTGTTTGGGGTTTCTTCGGGTTCCCCATTCGCCGTGTCATGTATAAGCCCTAGGCTTGGGTCATGACATCAAGCATGTTTCAAGAGCTACTCATGTCATGTTTCCATGTTTCTTACAAGTCACACAAGTTATGATGATTTCAAGTATTCCATGGGATTTGACTTAGCACCGTTTGAAGCTTAAGATGTGGGCCTCGACTGAAGGGGTCCTTATATAAAGTCTTTAGTCTCTAAACTTTTTGCCACTATAGGATTATGATTACTACCCTTTCTATACTATTGGATCCACCTAGTCATGTTATAATATTTGGTTTGCCATGGCAAGTAGACCACACCTAGACGGGAGGTGTCATGCCCGTCCACCTTACCGAAGGGTGTCATGCCTTGGATTCCAAGTTGTAACTACTTGGTCTATGTCGGTTGAGGTCACTTCCCACATGTGCATGCTATATATACTGTGCACTGTGAATGATTTACAAGTACGTTTATCATGAGCATTTATCATGCATGCCATATTGAGATTATGTATCCATTGTTATGATTATGAATTTTGACTATATTGGCTTATATCTTGTTACATTGCATCCACCATACTTAGTACATTCAAAGTTATGAACACATGCTCTATGCCTACATGATGTTACCATGTAGGGACCGGAGCACCTTTTGATCATCCTCTATCTGGCTAGTTCATACTTTAGAGATAAGCATTGGTGAGCCCTCAAGTCCAGGGACACTATTTACATCACTCTGGATATTTCAAGACTCTTTATATTAGACACTTGTTATTATGAGGGTAAGCTCGAAAAGTGTCTTGGCTCCTGTTTCATGCCATGTTAGAGGTGTTGTTGGATATTATGATGTACTTATACTTGAGCTTGACTCTTTATGATTTTATGAATATCAAGTTTTCCCTTAGTCCCACTTCCCTTTTTATTATATCTCTTGTTGATGTTTACTTTGCTTTCGCGAACAAGGAAGTGTGATTGATATGCTAAGAGGCTTGTCTGGGTACCTTCAGGTTCCCATTCGTTGTGTCACGTCTAGGACCTTAGCTTGGGTCATGGAAAACTAGGTATCATAGCACTAGGTTATTAATGGTCCTCAGAATCTAACCCACCCGTCGATTAGAATCTTATTCATGGTTATGAAGCGTGCCACAACTATGAATTGGAGGCTATGACACATTTTAGGAAATGTTTCACTTCTTCATGGCATATATCGTAGTTTAGATGTAAGTGTACAACTTTTCCCCTAATAAATACTCTTTTTTCCATCTTGATCATGTCGATTCCAAGGGGAAGACAAAGGGGAGCCCGTACTCCCAAGGAACAACTGGCTTCTCTCACTCATCAAGCTCCTCAAGGAGGAGGGGTAGCCCAAGAAGAGTTCCGAGATACTATTACAATTTTGGCTCATGCTATGACCTACCAAATTAACCAGGGGCCCCAAGTGTCTCATGCTCCCAGTCCGGCTTCTAGGGTGAGAGATTTCACAAAAATGAAACTATTGGAGTTCCACGGGTCCAAGATGGATGAGGATCCCCATGTTCAAAGAATCCTAGCGGTCCATGTTTGAGGAATTCTAATTCTTGCTTTGGTTGTGGTGAAATGGGTCACAAAGTTATTGATTGTCCTTATGCTCAAAACAAAGGTAGAGATGGTCGTCAACATGGCCAAGGTGCAAATGAGGGTCCAAGGGCTAAGGGAGGGCAACAAGGGGGTGCTCCAAGGCAAAATAGATTCTATGCACTTTAAGGAAGGCAACGGGTGGATGAGGTGCCCGATGTTGTCACCTATATATTAATGTTTTTTTAATGTTGATATGTATGCATTGATTGATCTGGGTGCCACTCTCTCTTATTATACTCCTTTTGTTGCCAAATAGCTTCACGTGAGTCCCAAATTGTTGTGTGAACCTCATGAGGTGTCTCACCCCATTGGTATGTCCATTGTTGCTAAAAGAGTCTAT